>JAGSMR010000123.1:175000-225000 GCA_029286605.1 Sericinus montela | reverse complement strand
TCCGACATGGGTTCGATTCCCGGACGGGACAACGCAGATAAACTACTTTTCATTTTTTTTTTTTTGATATGGGTGTTTTTGGTGCTTTCTCTGTTTGAATGAGTACAAGTGCGCGACAATGAAATTAAAGGTCATATAAGTTCACTAGGAGACAACAATCGCGGATAATAAGAGATAAATTGTGGATAATTTTAATTTTAGTTTAGAAAATTTAAATTCTTCTCCTGTTCTGCAGTGTTATGCTATAGGACGAGAATACGGCTGTGAGCACTCTCTGCCTGTCTGTAAATGCTCTAGGAGATTCGTGATTGGTCCAAATGAAAGCATATTAGCAGTTATTATTGGTACTAAAAAACGTTGATATCTCGGAACTTTAGACTAGACTTTAGAGGTTAATACTAATTTTATGGTATTTTTTCTCTATCTTCTGTTTTACATTCGCTTATGTGATAATTTTTGTAGCAAATAAACTTTTCATTGATTTACTCATTGTATTACTAGCATCCATTAGTGTCTGTAGTCACTTCCCGAAGGACGAGAGTGGAGAGAGATTGATGGCGTTCAGTAATCGGGCGATGCGGTAAGCGGACCAGGTCTACCTTGAGTCGAGAAGTATGGTCACAGCGCTTATGCCGTAGGTGCAAACCTGGAACCATTGAATCACCATGGAAGTACCCATCGTGCCGACAGTACTATAATGCTGCAACTGCCTTGACGTCGATGTTCTGTAACTCTCTGCGTTGTTCTTCTGTATTCACCGCCGGTTGATAGTGAAATGATATCGAGGTCACCAGTGGAGCCAATTATGGTTTGTAGGGAAAGGGTAGCTATCAGCCAACTCTGGAGTTCGTAACCTAGAGAAGATAACTCCTCTGCCAGTATGCTATTGGTACTCGAATAAATGGTTGGAATTGTAAGTACTTCGATAGCGCGATTTAGGATGTTGATATGTTTCCTAAATTGTCCGCTGCTAGCGAGCTTCTAATGTGAAATAAATAAATATCTTCACGCAATTCTCAATACAGCGGTAGACAGAGGTCTAGTCTAGACAATTAGGAGCCTTCGATCCACCTTCCACCGAAGATATTTTTGGGACAACGTGACAGGTGGTGAGCCCTTTGCCGTCTTTATGTCCAATCCAACGATATAATTCGTACATAAGTCTTTGAAAAACCCTTTGGTACTAGCCTGCCACCTGGGGATCAAACTCGGGTCTCTTGACTCGAAATTCCGACCACCCAACCACTCGGCTATCGTGACTACAAGCTATTTATATCTATTGTGGAGTTACAGATATCACCATAAGCCGACTGCTCGTGTCTGAAATAAATTTGAAAAAGTCAATATCCTAATTTGTACCCCCTTCCGCTTGTGACTTATACCAAATCGTGACTACGTAGTAAAAGGATCGGTTAACGAACCGAGAGACGGGTGTACCTATACAAAGTATGATTTACATATACAGGGTGTGCTGTTTACGGAATTTTAATTTTAAATTCACAGTATTTTCACAAAGGTTACTACTTAATTCTTTTGAAGTCTGTAATTGAGACTGTAATTTTAATAATTTTTACATATTCAAAACGACGAGTAGTAGTCACGGTAGCCGAGTGGTCGGGTAATCGGAATTCGAGTCAAGAGACCCGAGTTCGATCACCAAGGCCTGTTCTTATGGGTTTTTACAAAAAACTTACGTACGAATTGGATCGTTGGCTTGGCCGTATAGACGGCGACGGGTTCACCACCTATCAGACTGACTCAAAAATTTCTTCGATGGAAGTAGTGAAAAAATGTAAGTCGAAAGGACTTAATTGTCTGAACTCTGTTTACCCCTGTATTGGGAACGGGGTGAAGATTTTTTTATATTCAATACCTGTATAATAAAGAAATTTTTGTTAAAAATTAGTAGTCCTTTACAACTTATAAAGTAGTTGCAGTTATTACCATTGACGACCCAATGGTCTAGCATGTAGTGTCGCTGCCTTCGAAGCTAAAGGTTGCTGGTTTGAGTTCCGCTACAGGCAAATATTTGTGATGAATATGAATGTTTCACCTCGAGTCATAGATGTTCCTATGTATATATAAATAAACATCTATATAATAATATATCTATATAACAATTACTGTATCGCTTGCGTGGACACTAATACGACTACTAACTACTACTACTACTGAGATGGTGACAGGCTCACCACTAACAATGTTGTCAGGCTCCGGTGGCATAAGGTTCAAATAATTCAAAAGCCCTCTGACAACTATACTATTGGGGCACTAATTTTTATTTAAAAACTATACAGGCAATATAAATTCTTGGCTTTATTCACTCTTCAAAAATAGAAATAAAATACAAATTTAAAATCGATAAACATTAATCTCAAAAAGAGTCACGATAGCCGAGTGGTTGGGTAGTCGGAATTTCGAGTCGAGAAACCCGAGTTCAATCCCCAAGTGGCAGGCGACAAATGGGTTTTTCATAAGACGTATGTACGAATTACATCGTTGGTTTGGACAAAAAGAAGGCGACGGGCTGTCCTGTCACGTTGTCCCGAAAATAACTTCGGTGAAAGGTGCGTAGAAGGAACTTACGAGTAATTGTCTAGACTAGACCTCTGTCTAATTGGGAATTGCGTGAAGAAATGTTTTTTTATTTTTTTTAAACATTAATTCAAAATAGAGTAGTTTCCGATACACAAGTGGATAAATTATATATATAAAAACGTGGCTAGAGTCCACTTGAAGGTAAATCACTTCTACATCCCATAATAAGTGGGAACTTTTTAAAACGAGAAGGTTACAGATGCGTTTTCAGCACTCGTTACAAATAGATATCTATGCATATAAATAAAATTAATTTGTCTGTTTGTAATATTGAAAAAACCGTTTTTAACTACATGCAGATGAATAAATACGGTACTTACACAAAAATGACATTTTTTTTGCAATTTTTGCCTGTCTATCTGTTTGTCTACTTGTTGCAGCTAATCTCTGTAACGGCTGGACCGATTTTAACAGGACTTTAACAGGCAGATAGCTAATGTTAAAAGGAGTAACATAGGTTACTTTTATTTTAGAAACATAATTAGGGTTTCGCGTTAAGTGTTAAACTGCGGGCAAAGCCGCGGAGGGCAGCTAGTATATTAATAAAACGTATGACTCACATATGCATGTTTGTATGTTTACACGTCACACAAATCTTCTTCTCTTGCCCTCAAAATCTTGTCTATAGTAAATTCATTTTGGGTTATTGATGGATATAAACTTTAAGGTCGCGTTACCGACATGCCACTGTTAATAGTATTGAAGAGCCGATAAACTTGCTAGTAGCGACGGCTTCGAATCCCGGTAAAGGCTAACATTTACATAAAATATTTATCTATATAAGTAAATAAATAAATAAATAAATATCTACGCAATTCCCAATACAGGGGTAGACAGAGGTCTAAGTCTAGACAATTAAGTCTCTTCGACCCACCTTCCACTGAAGATATTTTAGGGACAACGTGACAGGTGGTGAGCCCGCCGCTGTTTTTATGTCCAAGCCAACGATATAATTCGTACTTGAGTTTTATAACTATGTGGTCCCAAATTAGCTTCGGTGTATAGTGGGTCGAATTAGAACTAATTTGTCTCAAGAACTGACGAGTTTTGGGGATACATACATTTATTTATGTATTTATTTATTTATAGCCTTTAATCCTTGGCTCTTTGTCATCATACTTCATCTTCACTCTTCAAAAATAAAAATAAAAACAAATTTAAAAATAAAAAACATTAATCTCAAAAAGGCTACGATGGCAGAGTGGTTGGGAGGTAAGAATTTCGAGTCAAGAAATCTATATATAGATAGTATATATCAAGTTATTTCAATTTAAGATCTCAATCTCTGTTCGATCCAATTCCACCCTTTAAATAACCCATTAACATGTTATTCAATTGTTACAATTGATATTCAAAATACGTTAGCATTTCGTATAATTTATTCAAACTAATTTCAATAATATTCCGTCGACTAGTCTCGGCTCGCTGTAACGCACTTTAATAAGTTCTGTGATAATTTAATATGGAATTAATTAGAACATATCTTTGGAGAATTGTTGATTTTACGTGTTCCTTTTGTAAAGCTTACACAAACATATTTTTTTTATAGAGAAGGGAGGCAAACGAGCAGGTGGCTCACGTGATAGTAAGTGATTACCGCCGCCCATGAACACCCGCAATACCAGAGGCATAGCAGATGCGTTGCCGGCCTTAGAGTGTTCCCCCCCTCCCCAGAATTGTGGGAGAGGAGGGGGTGTGGGCCTCCGGTTACCTGCACTCACCAGACGAAACGCAGAAGTTTGTTAGACTTCTACTTCACGCCGGTATTCCGTGAGGTCGTGGTACTTCCCCAGGCGAGCCGGCCCATTCATGCAACAACAAAAGCTGATGCGTGGCTCTACCACTGTTAAAGTATAATAATACATCTTCACGCAATTCCCAGCACAGGAATAGACAGAGGTCTAGTCTAGAAAATTAAGTCCCTTCGACCCACCTTCCGCTGAAGATATTTTCGGGACAACGTGTGCCGGTCGCCGCCTTTATGTCCAATAAGTTTATTTTATTTTTTTTGAAAAACCCAATGGTATGTGCCTGCCTCCTGGAAATCCAACTCGGGTCTCTCGACTCAAATTCCGATCACCCTACCACTGACCCGAGTTCGATCCCCAGGTGGTAGGCTTGTACCAATGGGTCTTCACAAAACTTATGTATAATTAATATTGTTGGCTTGAAAATAACGGACGGCGAAGAACTCACCACCTGTCACGTTTTTCCAAAAAAGTCCTCGGAGGAAGGTTGTCCGAAACGACTTGTCTCCCCGTTATCGAGAATAGCGTGAAGATATTTTTTTATCATACCGCCATTCAATATTTTTTAACTATATTAGAAAACGTGGATTTTTGATGTTGTTTTTATTGGAATAATGTTTATTATTGTTTGTTACACTACCGTTTTTTGATGTCTTATTTACAATAAGTACAGGGTTGATAGGTTTTACCGGAATAATTTATTTTCTTTCAATAATTATTTTAGCTAATTCTAATCTATTTTTCGTACCCCTAAATGTTAAGGGTGCAGCCCTAATTTTTTTTTATTCTTTAGACAAAACATTTTGTTTTTATTTTCTTATGATACAGCGTACAAAAATACATATAACCCCAAATATTCTCCCCTCTACGATCAACCCCTATTTTTATATGGCAAAGCAACGTTTGCGGGGTATGCTAGTAAATAAATATATTTTATAGCTATACATCAACCGGGTGTCAACATTTTTTGTTACCAATTCTACAACACGATTGTTCAAGCTAATTACTTTGGGATTAGAGTAATCAGTACTGCGTAATTGTCAAAAAACTACTTCTTTTTCTTTCTGAACGTGTATAAATAAATATTTGGCAATTCTATAACAATTTATTATTAATTAAAGAGTCTCCCCTCTAATATGAAAAAGTTGTCCAAAGTAAATAATATTAAAAACTCATTTTATACATCTCATTCAAAATTTATTGCTTAAAGTTGATGTCAAAAGAAATAAGTAAATGTTTGCCAACTAATAAAAAATATTAGAATAATTAAATAAAAAAATTCAAACCAGCCTGTACTTGAGAACTACTCGATATTGAGTAGATATTAAAATTCGCATCATATTCCACTCTATTCTTAAAATGGTTGAGTGCAAATTCCTTTAAAGTGATCGGTTTATCGTAAATTCTAACAATTTCGAACTTTACTCGTTTGAATTTCGAATGAGTCTTTCGAATACGTTATGTATACAATCAAATTGTGTAACGGAAATTATGACTGTATTCTATTCGCGATAAAGTCGAGTTTCATTTACTTTTATCCGCTTAATTTGACATTACCATTTCAATAAATTGGTAACAAATGTGATATATTGAATGAACGCGTAAATTGAACCGGTTTAGATAAGGGGAGGTTTGAAGTTACTAAAGTACATCATAAATCATATAGTCACGATAGCCGAGTGGTTGAGTGGTCGGAATTTCGAGTCGAGAGACCCGAGTTCGATCCCCACGTGGCAGACTCGTACCAATGAGTTTTTCAAATACTTATGTACGATTTATATCGATGGCTTGGACATAAAAACGGCGACGGGCTCACCACCTGTCACGATGTCCCGAAAAAATCTACGGTGGAAGGTAGGTCGATGGGACTTAATTGTCAAAACTAGATCTCTGTCTACCCCTGTATTGGGAATAGCGTGGAGATATTTTTTATAAAATAAATAAATAAATATCTTCACGCAATTCCCAATACAGGGGTAGACAGAGGTCAAGTCTAGACAATTAAGTCCCTTTGACCCACCTTCCACCGAAGATATTTTCGGGACAACGTGACAGGTGGTGAGCCCGTCGCCGCCTTATATTTTTATTATTAGATATTTTTTTTATTTATAAAGATAAAAATTTATTCCAAAAAGGTTACTTTGAACCAAATTTTAAATAAATCTTTGTAAGAGTGATGCCTGTCATGTCTGACGGAAATTATGAGGAAATTGGTTCCAGCAGTAATCTGCGAAAACTATAGTTAAGTATCAAACGCCAGTTACATTTTTTACATTCTTTATTGATTGAAAGATGGAAGGAGATTTGATCAAAAGCAACAGTATTCATTGAGTGTTAACTCCATTCGACTCACCTTCCACCGTAGATATTTTCGGGACATCTTGACAGGTGTTGAGCTAGTCGCCGTCTTTATGTCCAAGCCAACGATATAATTCGTACATAAGTTTTTGAAAAACCCTTTGGTACGATCCTGCCACCTGGGGATCGAACTCGGAGCCTCTAGACACAACCATTGCAGCTTAGTTGGAGTGGTAAACAGGAATACTAGTTGGTAATGTTATTTGGCATATTTACTCCAAAAGATATTAATTAATTAGTATGATACGAGGTAAAGGCCTTGTTAATAGTTAGAGAAATACGTACAAAATAAATACATATGAATAAATACATATTGGGATCAGAACAGAGTATGTGATATGAACAATATCACATAGATTGCTCTGATACCAATGTAAATTAAAGCACTTGTGGTTTGGAATTTGTAGCAGTGATGGTAACACAAACACCCAGACCCGTGAGAAGAAACAGTGTTTTCTATATTGAACAGATCAGGAATCAAACCCGGGACCTCAGAGCTGGCGACAATATGAAAACCGGTGCGTATACCACTAGACAACCCAGGTCGCGGAGGATGGTGGAGGAGGTTGTCCCGAAAATATCTTCGGTAAAAGGTGGGTCAAAGGGACCTTATTGTCTAGACTAGACCTCTGCCCACCCCTGTATTGGGAATTGCGCTAAGATATTTATTTTATTTATTTTGTTTGTTTTATTTTGTTTATTTATTTATATATATATATATATATATATATATATATATATATATATATATATATATATATATATATATATATATATATATATATATATATATATATATATATATATATATATATATATATATATATATATGTATATATATATATATATATATATATATATATATATATATATATATATATATATATATATATATATATATATATATATATATATATATATATATATATATATTTATTTATTTATTTATTATTATAAATACCTTCCGTAAATTAATTCATCAAACGCTTTTGAATTCGAACGAAAAAGATTAACGTAAATGAGATTCGAAACATAAGTAAAATTACCCCGGACGTATTGATTTTGAAAATATAGAACACTATCTCATCCGGCATCCATTGACTAATACGGACAAAGTATAAGCAAAGCGTGCGGAAAAATCGGGTCATTTGTACCCCTCTGTTCTTCTTTCATCTCGTTTCGCCTTTTCACCCTCGTTCCTGCGTGTAGAGATTTAGGATTTGATGGACCTTTAGGTAATGATTTCCGGTCTTTTCAGAATGGGTCGAAAGATTGCAAAATATATCAACAAGAGTGTATACAAATGTTGATATGAACATGGACAGTATGTTTTACAAACACACATAAAACGACCAGTAAAAGTTCTTTTTACCCGACTACGTTGACGGCAGAAGGAATAAATAAAAATATATAGATACATAGATAGAAACAACATCACGTTCATTGCTCTGATACCCTGAGTAAGTAGCTACAGCACTTGTGGTATGGAATCAGGCGTCTCAAACACTCAGACCCTAGACAATGTAGAAAAAGTGGTTTCTTGTATTAAAAATTAAACAATTATTCTATTCCGATGGCTAATACATAAATTTTATTACTCAGTTAAGGAATATTTTGAAAATAAACATTTTGAATAATTTGACTAATGACTTAATTTGATTATTTGTTATTATTGACTATTATTATTATTTTAGAATATTAACATTTAAATTTATACTAATACTATTTGAAACTTTTGATATATAAATTGTATAATATAAAAATGCAGTACAGTACAGGCGCGTACCGTTGGGTTTTTCAAAAACTTATGTACGAACTATATCGTTGGCTTGGTCATAAAAACGGCGACGGGCTCACCACCTGTCACGTTGTCCCGAAAATGCCTTCGGTGGAAGGTGGGTCAAAGGGACTTAAGTATCTAGACTAGACCTCTGTCTACCCGTGTATTGGGAATTGCGTGAAGATATTTATTTATTTATTAATTTTTTATAGACAATATAAAAATTGACGTAACTGTGTTTAAATTGTGTATTTACTGTGTAAAGTCTAAACACTATCATACATATATAAAATAACTGGTGTTTATGACAACAAAATCAAACTTAATAACAGTACGTCGTGTACTTAAAACAATTGCATGCCTATGGATAAGTAAGTTGGCTTGGACATAAAGGCGGCATCGGGCTCACCACCAGTCACGTTGTTCCGAAAATATCTTCGGTGGAAGGTGGGTCGAAGGGACTTATTTGTCTAGATCAGACCTCTGTCGACCCCTGTATTGGGAATTGCGTGAAGATATTTTTTTATGGTTAAGTATGTGATGCCTCTTTTGAATTGTCAGCTAAAATTACTGTACTTACGCAAACAAATTTCATTTCATTTCATTGAACCATAACCAATGGAACCCGGTACCTCAGAGCTGGCGACCTCAAAAACCAGTCTTTCACTCGACCACGGAGGTCGACGAGCAATAAATAAAAATCAATCGGCTAATTGTATCCCAGTTACTGACGTTTGAAGAATTTTTAAATATCGAACAGTAATCGTGGAATTACCGCGGATTTGTCGAGGAGACTCGTAACTTATTGAATAGGAATATTATCGTAAATCAAACCGGCATTACCGAGATCTCCGTGAATTCTTTCAAATCCCGCCCCGGCCCGGAGTTTCATTGAACGGAACCGGCCGAGCTCGGCGCATTTCTTTTGAAGTGTATTCGAAATTAAATCCGTCGAGTCATTCGATGGTTTTAAATGCAGAGTCGGATTGGTTTGGGATTGATTTATCGCTACTGTATGTAAGATTTTAATACGTTATTTAGGAGACACGCTGACGTGACGTTTCGTGTTCGGAACCGATACTTTATTTATACAATAAATAAATAATGTTTACATTTTTAACATATGATGTTGTTCCTATCTATGGACAACATCACATATTAACTACTAGTAACTAATAGTCACGATAGCCGAGTGGTTGGGTGGTCGGAATTCCGAGTCATGAGACCCGAGTTCGATCCCCAGATGGCACCTACCTACATTTTATTTCTTCTTCGCTCGAAGAGAATGCCACATTGCATTAATCTCGCCATTTGTAACCTTAGCATTTAGTTATTTGCAAATAAGTTTAAATAAATATTATATAACATTCTGTGGAAATTTTGATACGATTACGTACGAAGCCGCATATAGATATAAGTATTGTCACAAGTATATTATGATTAAGGACCTATGTCTTCCCGTTGATTAGATACGGACGCTTTGGGGCATAAGGGAGTACACGCTTGAGGGAGTATCAGCTCCAGGCATGACTTGCCCCGACATTTCAAGCTTGGAATTTATGAGAAGAGGTTAACTTATTTCTATTTTTGAATACTATACTGCTACAGGCACGATAACCGAGGGATCACCACCTGCCACGTTGTCCAAAAAATGTCTTCGGTGGGTCGAAAAGGCTTAATTGTCTAGACCTCTGTCTACCCCTGTATTGGGAATGGCGTAAAGATATTTTATGAATACTGCAAAATAGAATAATCTGTTACATAGTTACCTTCTGCAATTGAAGTTTTTCAAGCAATATTGTTTTTAATATCGCTAATAACAATTAATACGAATTTGTATCGCCTACTGGATTCGAACCCGCAACCATTAGCGTGTGAAGCAGCAGAAAGTACTATAATCCAAGCTATTGGGTTTTTTATAAGAAATGGTAAGTGAAAAAAAAGGCAAGCTAACCTAAGCCAAGCTAAGGTTTTGTGATCGGAAGTCGAGTCTAGAGATCCAAGTTCAACCCCCAACAGGTAGGCTCATACCAAAGAGTTTTTAAATTAAAGTGGGTTTTTTTTTTAATTTCAACTATTGACAGTGGTAGAGCCACGCATCAGCTTTTGTTGTTGCTTGAATGAGCCGGCTCGACCGGGGAAGTACCACGACCTCACAGAATACCGACGTGAAGTAGAAGTCTAACAAACTTCTGCGTTTCGTCTGGTGAGTGCAGGTAACCGGTGGCCCACACACCCCTCTCCCCCAATTCTAGGGCCCTAAGGGACCCTAAGGGAGGCAACGCATCTGTTATGCCTCTGGTATTTCGGGTGTTCATGGGCGGCGGTAATAATCACTTACCATCACGTGAGCCACCTGCTCGTTTGCCTCCCTTTTATATAAAAAAAAACACGGGTGGTATTCGAACCCGCGACCTTTGCCGTGCCAACGCTCTTACCTCTGAGCCACCGTGTCCTACAGCCTGTTAAAATTTTAAATCTCTTTCTTTCTTTGTCTGTTTTTGGCATCGGCGCTATATACCGGAATCATTATAAATTCCAACTTAATATTCATAACTTTACAGTTATGAATTTTTATTGATTCTAAATAAATAAATATAAAAAAAATATCTTCATGCAATTCCCAATATAGGGGTAGACAGAGGTCAAGTCTAGACAATTAAGTCCCTTTGACCCACCTTCCACCGAAGATATTTTCGGGACAACGTGACAGGTGGTGAGCCCGTCGCCGCCTTTATGTCCAAGCCAACGATGAAATTCGTACATAAGTTTTTGAAAAACTCATTGGTACTGCCACCTGGGGATCGAACTCGGGTCTCTCGACTCGAAATTCCGACCACCCAACAACTCGGCTATCGTAACATAAAATAAATATAAATATCTTCACGCAATTCCCAATATAGGGTAGACAGAGGTCAAGTCTAGACAATTAAGTCCCTTCGACCCACCTTCCACAGAAGATATTTTCGGGACAACATGACAGATGGTGAGCCCGTCGCCGTCTTTATGTCGTAGCCGTATTTATGTACGACATAATTCATTTTAATACGTAATTTTTTAAACTCATTGTTACGTGCCTGCCACTTGGGAATCGAACACGGGACTAGACTCGAAATTCCGACCACCCAACAACTCGGCTATCGTAACATAAAATAAATATAAAAAATATCTTCATGCAATTCCCAATATAGGGGTAGACAGAGGTCTTGTCTAGACAATTAAGTCCCTTCGACCCACCTTCCACCGAATATATTTTCGGGACAACGTGACAGGTGGTGAGCCCGTCGCCGCCTTTATGTCCAAGCCAACGATGAAATTCGTACATAAGTTTTTGAAAAACTCATTGGTACTGCCACCTGGGGATCGAACTCGGGTCTCTCGACTCGAAATTCCGACCACCCAACAACTCGGCTATCGTAACATAAAATAAATATAAATATCTTCACGCAATTCCCAATACAGGGGTAGACAGAGGTCTTGTCTAGACAATTAAGTCCCTTCGACCCACCTTCCACCGAAGATATTTTCGGGACAACGTGACAGGTGGTGAGCACGTCGCCGCCTTTATGTCCAAGCCAACGACATAATATACCGGACATAGGTTTTTGAAAAACCCATTGGTACGAGCCTGCCACCTGGGGATCGAACTCGGGTCTCTCGACTCGAAATTCCGACCACCCAGCCACTCGGCTATCGTAACATAAAATAAATATAAATATCTTCACGCAATTCCCAATATAGGGGTAGACAGAGGTCAAGTCTAGACAATTAAGTCCCTTTGACCCACCTTCCACAGAAGATATTTTCGGGACAACATGACAGATGGTGAGCCCGTCGCCGTCTTTATGTCGTAGCCGTATTTATGTACGACATAATTCATTTTAATACGTAATTTTTTTTAAACTCATTGTTACGTGCCTGCCACTTGGGAATCGAACACGGGACTAGACTCGAAATTCCGCCTACCCAACCATTCGACTGTCGTGACTTTTATTTTATTGATTCCAAAATAAAAAAAAGTAAAACAAACGAGTTTTTTCACAAACTTAAGTACCTATCGCGTTATTCCAAAATTATCTTTAGTGTTTAGGAATGAGTGAAAATAATAAAAAGAAATAGTAAGTTTTTTTTTTTTAGAAATTAAAGCCCCTTTTAAATTGCCATAAGCCATACTCGGTTTGTGCTCTTAGCTCATTTGAATTAACGCCAATCTCTTGGCGTCTTTCGGCATCTCTTGGCAGCCCTACTTGAGAGGGCTGTCGAAATAGTAGCCGGATATTTGGGGCACGAGCATTAAAAAAACAAACAAAGCCTTTGTAAAAGAAAAATATACGTAAACTTTGGCATGCTCTCATTTTCAGACGTGGGTACTGATTGTAAACTGAAGCGGTTTGACGTTAAAATACATTTTATTTGTTTAATGATTTAATAAATTAAATATTTTCACGTATCTCTCAACATTGAGTTAACCTCTGAATAGACTTTGGGTTTAATATGAAATATGCACAATGACTGTATGTACTGAAATATTTGTGCTAAGTGCTACGTATTTGAAAACAAATGATAATAAAATTTCAGTAAATACTTTGAAGATAAAAATATCATTTGTCGGACAATAACAATGGTTATAAATTTTAATTTATGTTTCTTGGTACGAGTTTTAAATTTATTAAAACAAATTAAAATACACTTATAACTATTAAACAATTTATATATTTTTATAATAACTTTTTAATGTTAAATAATGGTAATAAAATATATTTAAGGTCAAATTATAAAATCATGTCAAAGTTCTTTCCGAAAACATATTCTACAAATATATAATATGTGACATAGATGTTAAATGTAATATTAGCTCTGATTTTTATAATTACTATCTGCCGTTGTTGCTTTGCGCGCATTTTATTAACGAGGAACAATAATTTTTCTTAAACAAAAATTTAAAAAGGCATCATAACATCATATCACAAGTATTAAATCAGCTATCAGCCAGTGAAAGACCCGTTCAAATCGGTCCAGACGTATTAGATATTATCCGAAACAAACAGACGGACAAAAATTTTTAAAATATGTAAAGCTTTTAATTTAGAATTACAAAGAGACACTTCAAATTTATTAAGGTTAGCAGTTGCGCTTTAAGTACCGCGTTTGATAACACAAATTTAAAGTAAAGTAATTTAAAGTAAGAAAAACTTAAGTGAATATTAATTGTAAACTATGATGATTATTAAGTTCCTTTGGTGGTGAGACGGCGACCGTTTTTGCCAACGATATAATTCGTACATAAATTTTTGAAAAACCCATTGCTACGAGCCTGTCACCTAGGCATCGAGCTCGGGTCTCTTGACTCGAAATTCGGACCACCCGAACACTCAGTTACCGTGACTTTTTTTAGTATGAAAGTTTTCTTTCTTTCTTTCTTATATTATAACAGCGGATACTATTTCTCCGCACAATTTCTTCCGCTTAAATCTTGCTCATCGGACCAGAACAAAATAAGGGATCGCGCAGAATGCTTGGAAGACGAAAAACAGAAGATGTAATTGAAATATTTCGTCAGCGGAGCGGTAAGAATCGCTCAGAGCGATATCCGGAATTAGTTATAAGAAACCTTTTCGAATTTCACTTAAAGGATAGCCGACCTATCGTGCATTAGCATTTGTTTTCTGACAACATAGATAGGGACAACATACGCATTTACAGGCCGTCATTATATACATAAAAGTCAAAGTTCTTTCCGAAAACATATTCTACAAATATATAATATGTGACATAGATGTTAAATGTAATATTAGCTCTGATTTTTTTATAATTACTATCTGCCCTTGTTGCTTTGCGCGCATTTTATTAACGAGGAACAATAATTATTTTTCTTAAACAAAAAATTTAAAAAGGCATCATAACATCATATCACAAGTATTATATCAGCTATCTGCCAGTGAAAGACCCGTTTAAATCGGTCCAGACGTATTAGATATTATCCGAAACAAACAGACGGACAAAAATTTTTAAAATATGTAAAGCTTTTAATTTAGAATTACAAAGAGACACTTCAAATTTATTAAGGTTAGCAGTTGCGCTTTAAGTACCGCGTTTGATAACACAAATTTAAAGTAAAGTAATTTAAAGTAAGAAAAACTTAAGTGAATATTAATTGTAAACTATGATGATTATTAAGTTCCTTTGGTGGTGAGACGGCGACCGTTTTTGCCAACGATATAATTCGTACATAAATTTTTGAAAAACCCATTGGTACGAGCCTGCCACCTGGGGATCGAACTCGGGTCTCTCGACTCGAAATTCCGACCACCCAGCCACTCGGCTATCGTGACTTAAATAAATATGTTCACGTAATTTCAAATACAGTGGTAGACAGATGTCTAGTCTAGACAATTAAGTCCCTTCGACCCACCTTCCACAGAAGATATTTTCGGGACAACATGACAGATGGTGAGCCCGTCGCCGTCTTTATGTCGTAGCCGTATTTATGTACGACATAATTCATTTTAATACGTAATTTTTTTTAAACTCATTGTTACGTGCCTGCCACTTGGGAATCGAACACGGGACTAGACTCGAAATTCCGCCTACCCAACCATTCGACTGTCGTGACTTTTATTTTATTGATTCCAAAATAAAAAAAAGTAAAACAAACGAGTTTTTTCACAAACTTAAGTACCTATCGCGTTATTCCAAAATTATCTTTAGTGTTTAGGAATGAGGAAAATAATAAAAGAAATAGTAAGTTTTTTTTTTTTTAGAAATTAAAGCCCTTTAAAATTGCCATAAGCCATACTCGGTTTGTGCTCTTAGCTCATTTGAATTAACGCCAATCTCTTGGCGTCTTTAATATCTCTTGGCAGCCCTACTTGAGAGGGCTGTCGAAATAGTAGCCGGATATTTGGGGCACGAGCATTAAAAAAACAAACAAAGCCTTTGTAAAAGAAAAATATACGTAAACTTTGGCATGCTCTCATTTTCAGACGTGGGTACTGATTGTAAACTGAAGCGGTTTGACGTTAAAATACATTTTATTTGTTTAATGATTTAATAAATTAAATATTTTCACGTATCTCTCAACATTGAGTTAACCTCTGAATAGACTTTGGGTTTAATATGAAATATGCACAATGACTGTATGTACTGAAATATTTGTGCTAAGTGCTACGTATTTGAAAACAAATGATAATAAAAATTTGAGTAAATACTTTGAAGATAAAAATATCATTTGTCGGACAATAACAATGGTTATAAATTTTTAATTAATGTTTCTTGGTACGAGTTTTAAATTTATTAAAAACAAATTAAAATACACTTATAACTATTAAACAATTTATATATTTTTATAATTATTTTTTTAATGTTAAATAATGGTAATAAAATATATTTAAGGTCAAATTATAAAATCATGTCAAAGTTCTTTCCGAAAACATATTCTACACATATATAATATGTGACATAGATGTTAAATGTAATATTAGCTCTGATTTTTTTATAATTACTATCTGCCCTTGTTGCTTTGCGCGCATTTTATTAACGAGGAACAATAATTATTTTTCTTAAACAAAAAATTTAAAAAGGCATCATAACATCATATCACAAGTATTATATCAGCTATCTGCCAGTGAAAGACCCGTTTAAATCGGTCCAGACGTATTAGATATTATCCGAAACAAACAGACAGACAGATAGACACACAAAAGTTGTAAAAAATTATTTTCATGTATGTACCGTATATATTCGTATACGAGTAGTAAAAAAGGGTTATTTCAATATTACAAACAGACATTCCAATTTTATTTATATGAATGTATAGATAAAAAACCGTTAACATAATTCAATAATTCTAAAGTCACGATAGCGAGTGGTTGGGTGTTAATTGTCTAGACTAGACCTCTGTCTACCCCTTTTGGGAAAGGCGTGAAGATATTTATTTATTTAAATTGAAAAAGATAACCTAAACTACGTAAGTATAATGGAAAAAATAACAATTTGTGAACACCCATAATTTAAAGGTTGCTTCCAAAGCCCGAAAATAATAAAATAATAAACACTGATTGCAGTATTAGATTTCCGTTTATTTATCATTTGCACCAACAATATACTTGTATTACGTATCTGTATATCATAACTTATTAACTGTTTCACATTCCACAGAAAGACGGCGACGGGTTCGCCACCCATCCCGAAAATATCTTCATTGGAGGGTGGGTCAAAGGGACTTAATTGTCTATAATTTTTCTACACCAGTATGTGGAGATACATGAGGATATTTTGTTGTCTGTATCAAATATTTCACTGAAAGCCTTTACTCTACAGTAGACATGCAGGTTTTACTTTTTAAAACTTCCTAAATTCTGTGTATAACAAAAAAAACATTTGTGTTAACTTCAATAGTTCCGACGTTAAATCACATTAAGTTAAGCTCAAAGCTTCGATAAACTCCGCACAAAGACAAAATTCCCCGCTTCGAATCACGAAACTTAATCCATAAAGTAAAAGCTAAGTACGATAGGGCCTATAAATAATTAACAAACTTTAACATAGAACAATGGCCAACCGTTCCTTATTATACCGATACAATGAGACATACCAATTTGAAACTGTAAGCCGTTAACAATGAAGTTGACATTTCTTTGACGTGAAAAGTTAAATCCCTGAGGCTCGGATTTGAAGGTGGGAAGGTTGAAAAACTCTGCGACCAAATTGCCAACCCTAGCTTGAAATTTCCCAAGCGTAGCGACTTGCGATTGGTTTGTACATTGTTTTTAAAAAAAATTACCGTCGAAAAAAGTTTACATATGTTTATTAGGGAGTTAAGTTGAATTCTTTTGGGATGTGAATAAAATGGTAACATTTTATCGCATTTTTTCAGTATTATTTAAACCGTGTGGTAACGGTAAGAATATTGCCACTCCCTTTCTTCCCATGGCTGTCGTAAAAGGTGCTTAAGGGAAACAGCCTTGAATATCGTTATGGCAACCGATAGATGGCGGAATAACCATCTCTTAAAATATCGAAACAAACAGACAGACAGATAGACACACAAAAAGTTGTAAAAAATTATTTTCATGTATGTACCGTATATATTCGTATACGAGTAGTAAAAAGGGTTATTTCAATATTACAAACAGACATTCCAATTTTATTTATATGAATGTATAGATAAAAACCGTTAACATAATTCAATAATTCTAAAGTCACGATAGCGAGTGGTTGGGTGTTAATTGTCTAGACTAGACCTCTGTCTACCCCTGTATTGAGAATTGCGCGAAGATATTTATTTATTTAAATTGAAAAAGATAACCTAAACTACGTAAGTATAATGGAAAAAATAACAATTTGTGAACACCCATAATTTAAAGGTTGCTTCCAAAGCCCGAAAATAATAAAAAATAACGATTTTATACTGCACTAAAGATGTTACGAATGCTTTTGGAACAAAAATTGTAGATTAATTTATTTGGAAATTCTGCAATAGGGTCTTTATTTTACACTAGATGTCTCCCGCGGCTTTGAACGCGGTTTAACACTTAACGCTTAACCCTAATTATGTTTCTAAAATAAAAGTAGCCTATTACTCCTTATAACATTAGCTATCCGTCAGTGAAACTCCCGTTAAAATCGGTCCAGCCGTTTCAGAGATAAGTCGAAACAAACAGACAGACAGATAGACACACAAAAAGTTGTAAAAAAATTATTTTCATGTATGTACCGTATATATTCGTATACGAGTAGTAAAAAAGGGTTATTTCAATATTACAAACAGACATTCCAATTTTATTTATATGAATGTATAGATAAAAAACCGTTAACATAATTCAATAATTCTAAAGTCACGATAGCGAGTGGTTGGGTGTTAATGGTCTAGACTAGACCTCTGTCTACCCCTTTTGGGAAAGGCGTGAAGATATTTATATCTTAAACACTTAGACGGCGATGCTCACCACCAATCACGTTGTCCAAATAAGCTTTAGTGAAAAGTGTCTCGAAATACCTTCATTGTCTAGACCTCCGCCTATCCATTATGATAAATTTCGCGTATAAAAACAAACAGCTTAAATGGTACATTTAAATATTCGAATAAATTATTGAAAAAAGGACACCCAGAAATAATAAAAATTTACCATTCGTAGTCGCTTGAAGCAGTTATTCGCGAGCGACATTTTTAAATAGACCCAATTCTCTTTAGCCTCTGCCCGATCATTGAGATCCGGGAGCGTAAAATAAAACCGAAACTAAAATATTTTTGTAATAAAAAAAAAAACGATTTTATACTGCACTAAAGATGTTACGAATGCTTTTGGAACAAAAATTGTAGATTAATTTATTTGGAAATTCTGCAATAGGGTCTTTATTTTACACTAGATGTCTCCCGCGGCTTTGAACGCGGTTTAACACTTAACGCTTAACCCTAATTATGTTTCTAAAATAAAAGTAGCCTATTACTCCTTATAACATTAGCTATCCGTCAGTGAAACTCCCGTTAAAATCGGTCCAGCCGTTTCAGAGATAAGTCGAAACAAACAGACAGACAGATAGACACACAAAAAGTTGTAAAAAAATTATTTTCATGTATGTACCGTATATATTCGTATACGAGTAGTAAAAAAGGGTTATTTCAATATTACAAACAGACATTCCAATTTTATTTATATGAATGTATAGATAAAAAACCGTTAACATAATTCAATAATTCTAAAGTCACGATAGCGAGTGGTTGGGTGTTAATTGTCTAGACTAGACCTCTGTCTACCCCTGTATTGAGAATTGCGTGAAGATATTTATTTATTTAAATTGAAAAAAAGATAACCTAAACGACGTAAGTATAATGGAAAAAAATAACAATTTGTGAACACCCATAATTTAAAGGTTGCTTCCAAAGCCCGAAAATAATAAAAATAATAAACACTGATTGCAGTATTAGATTTCCGTTTATTTATCATTTGCACCAACAATATACTTGTATTACGTATCTGTATATCATAACTTATTAACTGTTTCACATTCCACAGAAAGACGGCGACGGGTTCGCCACCTATCCCGAAAATATCTCGGTGGAAGGTGGGTCGAAGGGACTTAATTGTCTAGACTGAACCTCTGTCTACCCCTGTATTTGAAATTGCGTGAAGATAAAAAAAATTAAAACTATGTATTTATTTGTGTACTAGTGTATGTATATATATTATGAACATGTATATCTATACATATATTTCTTTTAATAGTTTTAATTTTCTCTTTTCTTTTTATAATTTTTGCTGTACCTACTACGATTTCACACCAACCCCTGGGTTGATCAACAGAAAACGCCTAGAGGCATTAAGTCCGCCCTTTGTTGCCTTTATTGTTAAGTTGTGCAATAAACTTTAAATAAATAAACAAATAAATACCGAAATAAACCGCGATGTTATTCTGACGCAGCGACATGTATTATCAAAAATATAAACAAAATATATGTAATTTGACGACCTCCGTGGACGAGTGGCGTAAACACCGGTTTTCAAGGTGTCGCCATCTCGAGATCCCCGGATTCGATTCCATGTCGGGTCAATGAAGAAAAACACCTTTTTCTACATTTTCTCGGGTCTGAGTGGAAGGTGGGTCGAAGAACTTAATTGTCTATAATTCTTTCTACCCCAGTATGTGGAGATACATGAGGATATTTTGTTGTCTGTATCAAATATTTCACTGAAAGCCTTTACTCTACAGTAGACATGCAGGTTTTACATTTTTAAAAACTTCCTAAATTCTGTGTATAACAAAAAAAAACATTTGTGTTAACTTCAATAGTTCCGACGTTAAATCACATTAAGTTAAGCTCAAAGCTTCGATAAACTCCGCACAAAGACAAAATTCCCCCGCTTCGAATCACGAAACTTAATCCATAAAGTAAAGCTAAGTACGATAGGGCCTATAAATAATTAACAAACTTTAACATAGAACAATGGCCAACCGTTCCTTATTATACCGATACAATGAGACATACCAATTTGAAACTGTAAGCCGTTAACAATGAAGTTGACATTTCTTTGACGTGAAAAGTTAAATCCCCTGAGGGTCGGATTTGAAGGTGGGGAAGGTTGAAAAAACTCTGCGACCAAATTGCCAACCCTAGCTTGAAATTTCCCAAGCGTAGCGACTTGCGATTGGTTTGTACATTGTTTTTAAAAAAAAATACCGTCGAAAAAAGTTTACATATGTTTATTAGGGAGTTAAGTTGAATTCTTTTGGGATGTGAATAAAATGGTAACATTTTATCGCATTTTTTCAGTATTATTTAAACCGTGTGGTAACGGTGTAAGAATATTGCCACTCCCTTTCTTCCCATGGCTGTCGTAAAAGGCTCTTAAGGGAAACAGCCTTGAATATCGTTATGGCAATCGATAGATGGCGGAATAACCATCTCTTAAAATATCAGACCAAAACAATCAGACCGAAGATGGACAGCAGCGTCTGAGGTGCGAGTGCTCTGGTACTGCGATCGCCAATCCGCTTGCCAAGCGTGGCAATCATGGCAAATCCTTCCTATGGGACTTGAATAGGCCGTTATGATATATGTATGTAAATTAAAAAACACTCACGACTAGTGACATCTAGAGACCCATGCAAAACACGCCCTATCCTAAAAGAAAAATAAAATATGTAATTGATGTAAAAGATACTGCTTTATGTAATTGTTTATCTTATCGTATAATTGTTTATCTTAGTTATTTCCGTAGCATCAGACTTTGCAGAGAGCCTACCTTCATAGTTAAAGGGTTGCAAGTAGGATTTCCCCTAGGAGCTAACATTTGTATGTGATGAATATGAATGTAGAAACATTATGAATATGCATATTCGAATATTGGTATGTATGAATATTTATAGATATAGAAATAACTATGCAGTTTGTACAGGTAGCTTGAACACAGACTGTCACGTTGTTCCAAATCATAAAAATATATATTGCGCTTTGCCTCTCGATATCAGGACGTCTAAAAGTCACTATGCTTTCAAGATGAAAGCCAAAGGTCACTTTCTTACAGCTATGGCAGAAATATGTATGAAGTTAAATAAATAAAACAATAAATGTATCAAACATATTCTATCAAATTAAAATATATTTCTTTGTCTCCATAGATTATGTATTACATGGAGTGATGTGTACGCTTCGTTTTTAATCCATTTATTTTTCATTTCATGTTTTGTTTTTTATTTTGACTATTTATTTATTGACATTTCTTTAATTGCTTAGAATAAATTTAATTTTGTAACTTTTATGATAGTGACTTAATAAAATTATAATAAAGATACATATTAAATGAAGTGAACTGTAAAACAACACCTAAATGCATTACACTCACACTTACCTGCATTTCACAAATCAATATTCTATTCTGTATCAAAATTCTCATTTTATATGTGCAAATCTTTGTATTAACATGTTAAGAAATTTATTAAATAAATAAACTAAATAACTAAATATCTTCACGCCATTCCCGATACAGGTGTAGAGGTCTAGTCTATCCAATTAAGTCCCTTAGATCCTACTTGCACCGAAGATATTTTCGGGACAACGTGACAGGTGGTGCGCCCGTCGCCTGTGGTCTTTATGTCCAAGCTAATAGACCAAGCCAAGCTAAACATAATTCGTACATAAGTTTTTGAAAAAAAACCTTTGGTACAAGCCTACTACCGGGGGATCGAACTTGGATCTCTTAACTCGATTTCCGATTACCCAACCAATCGGCTATCGTGACTTCCCAAACTAAACTGAACTAATCTAGTATTTTTAAATTTTAACCTAAAAAAACCGCTTATACTTTGGTTATATGGCGCTCGGGGGGCTTAAGCGCTTTTGGAAGTACTTCAAAAGCTTATTACAGTGACCCAGTCGTAGTTTAGACCTCTCACACTCCCCTACAATACTAGGTTACAATGAGTGCCGGTTTCTACTGAACAAGTACACGAGGGTTCTGTGGGAGAACCGGTGGTATTTGGTTGAAACTGTCTCATGTTTGATGCACTGATGGAGGTATATAAACAAGGGAACTTTTGTTTTACAAACGAACAGTCACGACAGCCGAATGGTTGGGTGGGCGGAATTTCGAGTTGAGAGACCCATCGTTGGCTTGGACATAAAGATGGCGACGGGCTCACCACCTGTCATGTTGTCCCGAAAATATCTTCGGTGGATGGTGGGTCGAAGGGACTTAATTATCTAGACTATACCTCTATCTACCTCTGTATTGGGAATTGCCTGAAGATATTCATTTTTATTTATAGAAACAAAAAGGAAACTTAATTGTTGATAGCCCGATAGCCTAGTTGGTAGTGATCCTGTCTTCGAAGCTGATAGTTGCGGGTTTGAATCCTGCTAAGGCCGAACGTTAGTGTGAGGAATGTTAACGATTTTTATCGAGACATGAATTTTTATTTGTGTATGTGAAACAAGGCGGCCAATTGCTGCAGTTCAAAGATGTACTTATGCGCCACCTTAATAAATGTGACTTAGACACGTCTCAATGGGTGATAATGACTGCGGACCGATCACTTTGGAGGCGGACCGTGAGCACTAAGATATTAGGGTATGAGGGATAATAGGGTATATGGGTACGTGTGAATGCGCTCGATGTCAAACGAGACGCACTCAAGGCTCGATCACCTGCAGACGTCACCTACACCTATGTTGACTTGCGCTCGCGCGATCAGCGCAAAAATCGGTTACTTCAGTCACCTGTGAGCACACGAACGACGCTCGCAATAGTCCAAGTCGCTGTGGCCGAAATCGTCGAGATACTATACCCCCACCCCTCCCCAGGAAAATGTATTCCTCCACGAAAAAATACTTTTTCATGGAGGATCGATTGATTGATTTATAGATTTGATTGGGAGATATACTCCCATTCAAATCGATATTTTTCCTAACAAATAACATATTATCGTCATCTAGAATAAAAATTATCAAGCGGATAGCATCTAGTGTTGTATATTTTCTCCCCTTGTTTCATGTCAAAAATGTAAACCCTCGACGTGTCTTGAAGATCACTGTCAGTTAATGTCTAAACGTTGTAAGATATTCTGACATTTGACAGGTTAATACAAACGATATTTATGACGGCAAAACAGACACTGACGTTACCTCACACTCAATTGAATACATTTCAATAATTAAACACATAATACATAAAATAAATAAAATAAATATCTTCAAGCAAATTCCAATAAATGTCTAGACTGGACCTCTGTCTACCCCTGGTAGACAGAGGTCTAGTCTAGACATTTAAGTCTCTTCGACCCTCCTTACTCCAAAGATATTTTTTGGACGTAACAGGCGGTGACCCCGTTGCCGTCTTTAAGTCCAAGCCAACTATATAATTCGTATAAAAGATTTTGAAAAACCCATTGGTACGAGCCTGCACCAGGGGATCGAACTCGAGTCTTTTGACGCGAAATTCCGACCACCCAACAGGACATTGTTTGAATGCTCGTCTAATGCACCTGAGACTGAAAAGATGCCGCGCTTTGTTTAAGCGATACGCGGGAAAAAATATCGGGAAATTCTTTTTTCGGATGAAAAATTTTTTTCCGTAGAAGAGAGCTACAACAAACAAAATGATAAGGTGTAGGCACACAGTAGTGAAGAAGCGAGCAACCGTATTCCGCTTGTCCAACGAGGTCATTTTCCATCCTCGCTCATGGTATGGTTGGGAGTTTCTTATTGGGGCTTAACAGAGATACATTTTTGCGAGAAAGGTGTAAAAACGAATGCAGTTGTGTATCAAAATACAGTCCTGACGAACCTTGTGGAACCTGTTTCTCATACCATGTTATATAAAAGGCACTGGGTATTCCAACAAGATTCGGCGCCAGCTCATAGAGCGAAGAGCACAAAAGACTGGCTGGTGGCGCGAGAAATCGACATCATCCGGCACGAAGACTAGCCCTCCTCCAGTCCAGATTTGAATCCGTTATGAATCCGTATATTACAAGATATGGCAACACTTGGAGGAAAAGGCGTGCTCAAAGCGTCATCTCAATTTGGAGTCACTCAAGACATCCTTGATTAAGGCAGCCGCCGATATTGACATGGATCTCGTTCGTGCTGCGATAGACGACTGGCCGCACATATTGAAGGCCTGTATTCAAAATCACGGAGGTCATTTTAAATAAACTTAATGTCATAAGTTTTGTTAATTTCATTTTGGTATATAAATAGTTACATAATGAATAAACTTGTTTTAATTATTTTAGGTTAAACATGTGACAGAATCTATGACCTGACTACATACACAGATAGACAGGGCAGAGACTATGTTGTATGAATAACTCTTTTACTATAGTCACGGAACTATTTCAAAAGCACGAATTCGGATTAAGGTTTAATGTGAAAGGAACACTCCATATAGGAAAGCAAATTGATATGCGAAATCCAATTTTCATTCAAATAAGACGTAAGAGCTTCGCGACGCAAAATGTTAGGGTTGCCAGATATGATCGAGATGCAAATGTAGTATCTTCTTCTTATTCTTAGCAGCCTATGAGCAGCTATTGAACATAGGCCTCCCCTGAAATCTTCCACAAGGAACGATCCTCAGCCACCCACAGCATTCAGTCACCTCATCTCGTGTGGGGTCGTCCTACACTGCGTTTCCCTGTACGAGGTTGCCACTACCTACATAGCTACATGGCCAGTCTATTATCACTTCAATGTGCTGATCCTTACGGCTACGTCGGTTACCTTAGTTCTGCTGCGAATGTCTTTAATACTTATTCTATCACACAGAGAAACACCGAGTATAGCCCTTTCCATAGCACGATGAGCAACTTTGAGCTTCCACCAAAAATGAAGAACCACATCACAGATCCATATGTCATGACTGGCCACGCGCACTGCCTTTAAATTTTGAACCAATAATTTTGTTGAAAATGCCTGAGAATCTTAAGACCGCTGTTTACAAATAATGTGTCTTTAGTTTACAAATAGTCACGATAGCCGAGTTGTTGGGTGGTCGGAATTTTGAGTCGAGAGACCCTAATTCGATCCCCAGGCAGCAGGTTCGTACCAAAGGTTTTTTCTAAAAACTTATCTACGAATCATACGAATCATAGCTTGGACATAAAGACGGCGGTGGGCTCACCACCTGTCACGTTGTCCCGAAAATATCTTCGGTGGAAGGTGAGTCCAAGAGACTTAATTGTCTAGACTAGACCTCTGTCTACCCCCGTATTGGAAACTGCGTGAAGATATTTATTTATTTTATTTGTTTTACCGCTATCTACCTCAGTAATGGGAATAAATAAATAAATACATGTATGGATAGGGACAACATTACAGACACATTGGAATTCCACCAACCCAACCCAACCACTTGAATATCGTGACTATTTCTATGTGAATTATTCTTATATGAACTTCGAGTCAAGAGATCCAAGTTCGATCCCTAAGGCTCCTACTAATGGGTTTTTCAAAAACTTATTTACGATTTACATCGTTGGCTTGGATTTATAAACGTCGATGAGCTCACAACCCGTCACAGTGTCCCAAAAAATGTTTTCGGTGGAAGGTGGATTGAACGGACTTCATTGTCTAGACCTCTATCTAACCCTCTATTGGGAATGGCATGAAGATAATTTTTTTATTTTAATTTCTTAACTTAGCCAAGCGGTGTCGCACATGAGGCCCACTTTCTTATTCCTGTATATAATGTCTAAACTTATATAGACCTCTGTCTGAAAAATAGTCTGACGAAGTTGCGCGACCTCATTAAACAACGCATGTAAATCTACGGGGTACTTGTTATCCCCCACACGTAGCCCCCGGGGACATGGCCTACATACATAAATTACTTGACCTGTAGCAATGACGTTTTTTGTATTTTTAACCGTTGATTAATTTGTTGCAAACCACGCGTCGTGGTTCTGAGCGTTTATTAGCGTAACAAAAATAGACAGTTTAGACAATTGAGTCCTTTCGACCGCATGTTTCACAGGGGACATTTTTGGGATAACTGAGCGACAGTGACAGGTGAGCTTGTCGCCGTTTATGTTGGCCATAGACGAGCGCTAACGAAAGCTAACGATATACATAGGTTTTAAAAAAAAGTATTGATACAGGCCTACCAACCGTAGATCAAACTCGGATCTCTTGACTCGAATTCCGATCACCCTACGACTTGAACCATGACTTACCGTATGAAATAATGATAAGTACCGTATAAAATAAATTTATATTTATTTTATAAGTGAAAATATCATAAGTTAATATTAAGAAGTCTTATATTCCGTTTATTAATTATACATATTAAAACAGTGTAGTTGAAGAGTTTTATATTTATAGGAGACGTAGGCAGAACTTTATTATTTGAAACTCGAAGTAAAGAAAAAACGACATTATTAAAAGATAAAATAAATTTAGATAACGATTGAACTTCAGTCCAATTTCCTTCCCGGGATTGATGATTTAGACATGAAATTAAATAAACCTATTTGGCTGTTTCCAACAGCATGCAAAATGTCAAAGGATTGTGTAAACTATTAAACAAATTAAGTAGAATAATATGAAATAATTAGGTAAAAATAATGGATATTTAACATAGTTTGTAGAACTTACAACCGTTGGGAAAGAAAGGTTGGGAAAGAAATGGTAACCTCGTACAGGCAAACGCAGTGTAAGACAACTTCTCACAAGATGGAGCGAAGACCTGCATAATGTTGCGGGGAGTCCATGGATGCAGATGACACAGGACCATTATATGTGTCTTTGGGAGAGGCCTATGTTCAGCTGTGGACTTTTAATATTGATGGTGAATGGATTAACAAAATAACATACTCGTATTCAATTAGTAATTGAATGAATCTCAGATAAATTAGGTGTAGTAATTAATGTTTTAAAAACTCGTCAATGTTATTTTTTATTTTATGTTGCAAATCTTTCAAGGAAAAAAATTTCTAAACATAATCACCCAGACCCGAGAAAGTATAGCATGTTGCTTTCTAAATTGATCCGTCCAGAGATCAATCCCCGGAAGATACGGGAATTACTCATTCGTTGGGACTTAATCTATTTTATCTTTTTATAATGTCGCTTTTTTGTTACTTGGAGTTTCAAATAGTAAAGTTCTGTCTACGTCTCCTATAAAAATAAAACTATTCGACTATGATATACGGAATTTAATAATATTAAATTAAAAGTCACGATAGCCGTTGAAACGTGGGTCGTCTGTTCCCAGTATTGGGAACGGCGTAAAGGTTTTTTTCTAGTGTAGTATTTGTGAGTTTTCTTTTCTAAAGTTAATTCTTCTCATTGTTACAGAACATTACCACATCTTTGTCGGTGACCTGAGCCCGGAGATAGAGACGCAAAGTTTGCGAGATGCCTTCGCGCCCTTCGGAGAAATATCGTAAGTATTTTTTTTTTTTCATTGGAATAATTTTACTGAAATAAAACACTTGTGTTTAGGAGTCGGAGACAAAGAAGACACCACTAAAACGCAGAACGGGGAAAAACAGGTGGTGCTCTACAGTGACATGTACTGGAATCGAACCCGGGACCTCAGAGCCAGCGACACATTGGACATCGATGTGTACGACACTCGACCTCGGAAGTCGTCACTTTCTCGAAACAAAGTTCTATGCTTCAGTTTACGTGTGTGTTACTTGTGTAGAACGATAGCCGAGTGGTTGGATGATCGGAATACGGGTCCCGAGTTCGATTGGCGATTCAGGTAGCAGACAGACTCGTACCAATGAGTTTTTTCACAACTTAGTACGATTTATATCGTTGGGTTGGACAGAAAGACGGCACTGGCTCACCACCTTTCACGTTATCCCAAAAGTCTTCGGTCGGAAAGTACTTAATTTTCTGCACCTCTGACTTGTCCAGTATTGGGAATAGCGGAAAGATATATTTTTAATTATAGTAACGTCAGTGGTAATATTTACTTAAAGACCTGTACAAGTCTATTGCCTCTCGAGATCTATATGAATAGTAAATATTAAATAGAGACTAATCTCGTTTTTCTTCTCCAGTGATTCAACCGGAAATACTTTGAAAAAACAGTAACAAGCTCTAAATCAACTTCCATTTTTCGTATAAAAAATGGCCGGTTAATAACATTTTTTAGGTTTACAGTAAAATTTGTTTTATCTTCATACGCACTTCATAGCACAAGGACAGCTACAGGACTAGAAAATATTGTCCTTTCAACCTACATTTCACCGGAGCTTATTTATTTGACGGGGATAATAATGGCGACAGGCTGGTGAGCCTGTCGCCATTATTATGTCCAAGCTAACGATGCAAATCATATTGAAGTTTTGAAATAATTCATTGGTACGAACCTACTGCCTAGATATTGAACTCGGGTCTCTTGACTCGAAATTCCGACCACCCTACCACTAGGCTATCGTGACTTTTTTAACTTTTAAAATCTACGTAAAGACAGGAACAAAATTGAATTACCGTGGAATATTCAGGCATTATGTAAAAGCCTCATCGACGCGCCGTCGATTTCTCCGGAGAGCCTTGTTGAACGTGCCCTCTATTAATTGGAGTCGGGGTTCGAATTCGCCAAGGAATCAGTAAGATATTCCAGGTTTTTTTTACAAGCTTTTATTAGCTTTGTATGTATGTATCGTTTGTAACGGAATATTTGTACGTGATTTCCATTCACTTTTAAATGTCGTATTGAATTGTACAATTTTCCACATTAATCAAGGACTGATGACAAAACCATAATTTGATTAAATATTAATAAATTCTTTATTAATAAATGCTAATTAAAAAAATGGTCACGATAGCCGAGTTGCTGGGTGGTCGGAATTTCGAGTCGAGAGACCCGAGTTCGATCCCCAGGTGGCAGTACCAATGAGTTTCATCCTTGGCTTGGACATAAAGGCGGCGACGGGCTCACCACCTGTCACGTTGTCCCGAAAATATCTTCGGTGGAAGGTGGGTCAAAGGGACTTAATTGTCTAGACTTGACCTCTGTCTACCCCTGTATTGGGAATTGCGTGAAGATATTTATTTATTTATTTATATTCTAATTAAAAAAATCTAAAGAACACGCTCTTGTAGCTAACAGAATTAAAAAGTAGAAAAAAATCTTTCCAATTAAATATATGCAACAAATAACATCTTGCACTCTACTCCTTTTTACGATAAATATTTTTCAATCAACTTTTATTTTTTGACTCGGACGAAAATTATTTTCTACTTTTTTTAATCGGCCAGTTACAGAAGCGTATTAATCAATATTTTTTTTTAATATTACACATTTGTTTTAAATTTCTATACAAAAATTTGCCATGCGGAATCGGCATAAGTGACCGTGGTGGACCCTTTCTTCCCGAGGGTGTCGTAAGAGGCGCATAAGGGAAACAGCTTTGAATGAAATAGCACAGCAGAAAGAGAAGGAACAGCGTCTGAGGTGCGAGTGGTCTGCTACTGCGATCGCCAATCCGCCGGCCAAGCGTAACGATCATAGCTAATCCTTCTCATGGGAGAGGCCTTTGTGCTGCAGTAGATTTTGACAGGCCGTTATGTATGTATGTATGTATCAGTCTAAGAATGCACCAAGTATTTTCTTCTCGAGGGTTTCGTTACAAACAGTTAGATTAGAGATAACCCTTAAAAATGACAAAAGTTACCGAAGGAATAATGAGAAGAAATAACCTTTTTAACGAGTATTTACGGTTTTCATTGTGTCACGATAGCTGAGTTGTTGGGAGTTCGATCCCCAAGGCTCGTACTAATGTGTGTGCAATAAACTTATGTAAGATTTGTATCGACGACGGGCTGAAAATAACAACGTTGTCACAAGAACGTCTTCTGGAGAAGGTGGATCGAAAGGACTTAATTGTTCAGACCCTTGTATTGGGAATGGCGTGAAGTTTTTTTTCTTATCATTGTAAAAAACACTTTTTCTACATTTAGTCTGAGTGTTTGTGATACCTTTGTTGGTTTTGATTAAATAAAACAAGTGCTGTAGTTGCATACTTTGGGTTCAGAGCAATGTCCTTGTTCGTGATGAAACGTGACGTTGTCCTTGTCTATGTATATATTAATTTTTTTTAACAATAATTTATTTACAGAAAAAATTATGTGAATATTTACAATACTTATTGACTAAAAACTATTATAATCGTAGAGCCCTACTCCTCGTGGCATGGTACCAAGAAAGCTGGCTGCATTTCCACGTTGAATGGCTAGACTTAACCGATGAGAGAGAAAAGAACCAGCCCTCTTGTCACCAGCGGCAATGACCAGTCGCGGATACAATTCCTTTAGAGACTGCATCGCGCGGGGACCGATTGTCTCTACAGCAAACGGAACATTAAATTTTTCGTGTAATGGAACATTAAACGGAAAATTTAATATATTGATAAAAATATCTCAAATGGAACCTAATATAAGAAACGCTCTCCTATAACGTGATCAACAGTGACTTAAAAGAGATGAGCTCACGATAAACAGAATGGACAAATTCTCATTTGGAGTAATGCCAGACGTGCGTGGCGCGTGTGAAAGCGGACGAGACACAAATACAATAGATCGATACATATATTTGTAGATAGGAGCCACGGTAGAGAGTCACGATAGCCTAGTGATTGGGTGATCGGAATGTCGAGTCTTGAGACCCGAGTACGATCACCAGGTGGCAGGCTCGTACCAATGGCTTTCTTCAAAAACTTAATAGACGTTAAGACTGCGACGGGCTCACCACCTGTCACGTTGTCCCGAAAATATCTTCGGTGGAAGGTGGCTAGAAAGTACTTAATTGTCTAGACCTCTATCCACCCCAGTATTGGGAACGGCTTGAAGATATTTATTTATTTAGTATTTACAAATTACATGCTCCCGCGAACAGACAGAACCGACCCTTATCCGGGATAAGATATCCATCAGCCAATACAAACACGCCATCTCAGATATTTGGCGACGAGACTTGACTTCTGTTTTTTGTCCAAAGCCATTTACTATTTCATTTCACTGGTTTCATATGGTGCCTTAATAGCAAACATATTGTCTGCGGGATTACAGTGAAAAATGACAGCGTGTTGGTAAGGAGCCTACGAAGCTAGGGTTCGCGGGTTCTTATCCCGCTAGTGCATGATGACTTGAACTATAAGATGGCGATCAGTTATCAACCTGACATGTTGATCCAAATAATCTTCGGTGAAAAGTGGGTCGGAAGGACTTCATTGTATGGGTTTCTGCCTACCGCAGTATTGGGTAAGCGCGTAAAGATAAGTTTTTAGTTATCCTTAAACGCTAGCAAGCAGGCAGTTATTTTTTTTTATTAACTTATGTACACACAACAAAACAAAGAATGATTTAAACAGAATATTTGTACAAGGGCAATACTTACTCCTAAAATGACGTTTCTCCCAGTAGTCCCATAAAGGAGAGATGTATATTATATGGCAAACTTAGTGCGTACATGACTAAACATACATATATACTACATACATATACTTCTAATTTTTATTCTATTGTTTTTTATTCTACTGTCCAAAAAAGTAGGTCGAAATGACTTAAATGTCTAGAACTCTGTCTACCCCAGTACTGAAAATGGCGTCGAGATAATTTTTTACTGTATTTGAAATGGATAAGGCATGTCCTTCTATGGTTTGGGTACGTTGTGAGAATTAGTGAATACCGAATGGTTAAGAAAATATATAGCGCGAAAGTTTACATTAAAAGGGATCGAAGTAGACCGAGACTAATTTTCTTAGACCATGTGAGATTTTTTTTCGAAAAGGGGAGGGTCAAGAGTACTCGGATACCTATACTTGTGTGTATGAAGAAAATTATGAATTTGAAAGATGCGAAAGAAAACATTTGGCGATCTGTTCTCTCTGGCTACCTCGTTAAAGTTTATTTTATTTATTTATTTATACTTTAAATTCATGAATATAATCTTTTGTATGATTTAATGAAATACTACCGTATGGTAACGGTGTAAGAGTATTGCCACTCCTTTTCTTCCCGTATGTATCGTAAGTGGCGACGAAGGGAAACATCCTTGAATATCGTTATGGCAATCTATAGGTGGCGGGATAACCATCTTTAAAAATATCAGACCAAAGTAATCAGACCGAAGTTAGGCAGCAGCGGATGAGGTGCGACTGGTCTGCTACAGCGATCGCCAATCCCCTTGCCAAGCGTGGCGATTATGGCAAATCCTTCATATGCGAGAGGCCTGTGTACTGCAGTGGATTTTAATAGGCCGATATGTATGTATGTATATATGTATGTATGTATGTATGTATGTGTGTATGTATGTAATGACATAATCTTTACTTCAACCAGATTGACATAGATTATAAAACATCTCAAAAGGGTATATTTTCATCATATATTATTTTCTTTGTTTTCATCAATTATAGAAACCAAATAGAAATTGTTTTAGACATATTCAATAAATATTTTTTATCATCGCTGTCTTTGGAATATGAACAGGGCATCCTTTCTCATTCACAATTCATTTATTTTTCAAGAATATATGACAGTTCGTAATATAGATTAAATAAGACCGTATTAGAGAATATATTTGATGTAAAAAGAAAATTGGGCAAGATAGTGACGTGTACAACTTTTTTATACAAAGAAAAGCAATGTACCTATAGCTTAAATGGTAGTGACTCTACCATCGAAGTCATGGTTTCGATTCTCGCTGGGGGTAAACTTTATTGGATGAAATAAGTGTTTGTACTCGAGTCATGGTTTAAATAAGTAGATGTATATATGTGTTGGTATACAGTACCGTTAAATTGGACATTAAGGCGGCGAAAAGCTCACCATCTGTTACATTGTGCCAAATATGCTACGGTGGAAGCACTTAATTGTCTAGTCCACTGTCTAACCTTGTATCGAAAATAGCGTGAAACTATTAAAAAACAGAGACGAGTAATACTGACATACCCATTGTTTAGTATAACCGTACAATTTAAAAAAAAATATCTTCACGCAATTCCCAATACAGGGGTAGACAGAGGTCAAGTCTAGACAATTAAGTCCCTTTGACCCACCTTCCACCGAAGATATTTTCGGGACAACGTGACAGGTGGTGAGCCCGTCGCCGCCTTTATGTCCAAGCCAACGATGAAATTCGTACATAAGTTTTTGAAAAACTCATTGGTACTGCCACCTGGGATCGAACTCGGGTCTCTCGACTCGAAATTCCGACCACCCAACAACTCGGCTATCGCGACTTTATATTAGTTATATTACAATTTTATATTAGTTATAAATATCCGTTAGAGGAAAGAAATGACTATCGATATGCGGATATATTTGCGGACGACCTTGGTGGACGATTGGCTCACCGGTTTTAATAGCGTTTTCAGCTCTTAGGTCCTGGGTTTGATTCCCTAACGGGTCAATGTAAGACTACATTTTATACACTGTCTCGGGTATGAGTTTTGTGGTAACTTCGTTTCATCCGATACCATAGCGTAAATAATTTACCTACTTACTAAGGGATCAGCCAAATCACTTGTGTAATAGAATCGGAAACATCGAAGGCAGCATAAAGACCCGGAGAAAATGCAGGAAAAGTGGTTTTTCTACTTTGACCCGTCCGGGAATCGAACCCATGACCCCAGATATTGCGACAACTTGAAAACCGTTGTGTACGCCACGCTCCTAATACCTATTCTAATTCCTAATACTTATTCACGGAGATCCTTATTTATCTATGTATTAGTAATTGTCTAAAGATTATAGCACGCCTTTTAGTATCTTCACGCCTCTGTATTAGAGATAGATAGAGGTCACCACCGGCCACCGTAGATATTTTGGGACAACATGACAGGTGGTGAGCCCTTCGCCGTCTTATGTCGAAGCCAACGATATAATTCGTACCATAGGTTTTCGAAAAAACACATTAGTACTAGCCTGCCACCTGGTGATAAAACTTGGGTCTCTTCATTCGAATTCCAATTACTGAACCACTCAGCTATCGTGATTTCATGAAAATGTATTTCATGTGACATATTTGTTAAACAAAAATCGGTACAATAAATGGTCATGAGAACAAATTTTCCTTAAATAAATTCTTTCAACGCATCTCTTTGCTCCCTCACTCATTATCAATCTGTTTCACTCGCACTAATGGAACCACAGTAAATTTTTAACGGCCGTCATTAAATTTTATACAGTCCTTAGTGTCTGAAGCGTCTTGGTGATAAGGAATTTTGGTACAAAGCTTACGTAATGTGACGAAGATGCTTTTCAACAAATGTTAATTGTAATAGCAATAATTTAATTATATCGTAAGCTTGAACAAAAAGACAGCGACGAGATCACCAGTTGTCACGTTGTCCCAAAAAATCTCTTCGTTGGAAAGTGGGTCGAAAAGACTTAATTGTCGTCACTTCTGTCTGCTCCTGTATTGGGAATGGTGTGAAGATATACAATAATATGCTAAAAAAAACACGACCTAGTAGTCGAGTTGGTAGCGACCCTGCCTCCGGAGCTATGGGTTGCAGGTTGGAATCAGGCTAGGGGCCAATATTTGTGTGATGAATGTAATGTGCAGTAAGAGTCGCTTGTGTCGTCATCACTGTATGGTGGTAAGAATATCCCACTTCCGTTCTTCCTATGGGTTTTGTAATAAAGGTAGAGTTGAACAAAGATCAATTCTGCCGATAAATGCTTGGATAACCTTCTCGAATACTTGACTAAAATTCATCATTTAGCAGATTGATGGCAGGCGGCAGAGTCTATGGTGCAAGGTTCTGCATTCGCCAAACTCCTTGCCAGGTGTGGCGGTTATTGTAAGCCCTTCTTTACGTGAGAGGCCAATGTTCTTAAACGGACTCGGTATCTTTATGCCATTTCCAAAACTGGGTTAAATAAGGGTCTAAACAATTAACTCCTTTAAACTCACCGAAGACATTTCTTGGGACAACGTGACTGGTGGTGAGCCTGTCGCTCTCTCTGTATCTAAGCTGAAGACATAAATCTTACATGAGTTTTTGATCTTACGAGCCAATCACCGGTCGATCGAACTCGGATCTCTTGACTCCAGTTCCAACAACACCCAACCACTCGGTTATACTACCAATGATTTTTTATAATTATTAAAATTAAGTATTGTATAATGACTATTTTTTTTATTTAAGCTCATTGTTACGAGCCTGCCACCAGGGGATCGAACTCGGACTATGTATGTATGTGTGTGATATGTATTAATAGTTACTAAATTCACTTTTCTTTTGTTTCAGAGACTGTCGAGTAGTGAGGGACCCTCAGACACTGAAGTCGAAAGGCTACGGTTTCGTTTCGTTCCTGAAAAAATCGGTAAGTACAAAAAGTAAAATCGCGACCATAAATTTAGATGTATCCGGACTTCTTTGTGTGATTTCAACAACATCCCAGTGGTACGTTGATCATCAATACAATCACCAACGATAATATAATATATCTTCATGCGATACACAATACAGGGGTAGACAGAGGTCCAGACAATTAAGTACTTTCAACGCACCTTTCACCGAAAATATTTTTGGGACATCGTGACAGGTGGTGAGCCCGTAGCCATCTTTATGTCCAAGCCAACGATATAATTCGTACATAAGTTTTTGAAAAAAACCCATTGGTACGAGCCTGCCACCGGGGCTCGAACGAATTCGGGACCCAACCACTCGGCTATTATGAAATTGTTTTTAAAAATACAACATAAAATTTATTAGTACACATAATAAAGTAATGAATGGATGAATGATTGAAATACATTTTATTGTATTTAATTTATTTATTTATTTATTCTGATACACCAACATATGTGTGCACAACACGTAAAATATGTTATAACTTTTTTACATTAAGTCTGACTGTTCTTTATTTACATTAGTTCTGTGAACGGTGCGATATATACCTATATGAGCGTAAATAGCATTACTATTTTTGACAACAAGAAACAAAGCTCGCGGGTTCGAATCCCGCCCGTGTCAGTTGAAATTTTAAAAACATTTTTGCTCTTTAATTTATAAACAAAAAGTTCAGCATAAATTATGCATCAAAATTAATTAAATTGCGTAACAAGAAAGAAATTTGAGGGTAAGGTTAAAATTACTCTATTAACTGGTAAATATCTATGAAATTTGAGATAAATATACAACCCCAAAAATTAAGAAAAAAGTAAAACTACACAATACATTAAAATAAAATAACCTTATTAACAATTCTGATTTGGTCCCGAAACGTCCGACTAGGTCTTCCCCTTCCTACACTTCCATTCACACTCGTCTTATACTCTTTTTTCGTCAATCGCTCTTCATTCATTCTTCATTAACTCCTATCATACTTCACAATTTTTTTACTACATACATATTTATTGTAACCCAATAGACAAAATACAAAATATATACAAGGATTGAATTAATCAGTGGAACAATTGACAGCCTTATCGCTAGAAAGCGATCTCTTTCAAGCAACCAAGTTGCTGAAGAGCTAAGCACGGGTAGGAATTAGAATAAGGGTGTACGCAAATTTGAGATTTAATAAATAGAACTACGTAATGGCTACAAAAACAGTCACCATAGCCGTGTTGGGTGTTCGTTCGAGTCAAGAGACCCGAGTTCTATCCTCAAGCAGTAGGCTCGTACTAATGAGTTTTCTCAACGTACAATTTATATAGTTGTCTGGGATATAAAGACGGTGTTAGGCTCACCACCAGTCAAGTTCTGCCAAAATTGTCTTTTAACGTAAAGCAATTAGCGAAACTCCGGCGATACTTTGCCATTAGTTCGTAAACTAAGTCCGACAACTTCTAACGATCACTTAATATCGTTAGAAACTAAAAAAAAACTTTTACGTAACTGTCGTATAGGCATCCGAGAGTTGTTAGTTCGAACATCTTGAACTAAATTTCTACTCTATGAATAGCTAGTTAATCTTTGCCTTTCAAACATGCTTATTCTTTGACAAAAGAAAATAAATGTCTTCATGCATATTAGATCTAGACAAATTTTTCAACCCACCTTTCATCAAAGCTTATTTGGGACAACGTGGCAGGTGGTGAATTTATTGTCGTCTAGGTGTCCAAGGAACTATATATTTCCATAGATATATATTCCACGATAGCCAAGTAACTGGGTGATCGAAATGTCGAGTCGAGAGACCCGAGTTCGATCCACAGGTGGCAGGCTAGTACCAATGGGTTTGTCAAAAACTTAGGTACGAATTATATCGTTGGCTTGGAAATAAAGACGGCGATGGGCTCTCCACTTGTCACGTTGTCCTGAAAATATCTTCAGTGGAAGGTGGATCGAAGGGACTTGATTGTCTAGACGAGACCTCTGTCTACCTCTGTACTGGGAATTGCGTCAATTTTTTTATGTGAATTTTTGCGTGAAAAGTAGATCGAATTGACTTAATAGTCTAGACTGCTGTCTACTAAAATATTTGTGACGTGAAGATATTTCTCAAGTTTAATATAGCAAGGGGTCGCTATGCAGCAAAAAGGCCAAAGAATTCTACCTACTACCTACAATTCCTGTTTCTTCTGTTTTTTTATATTGTTAATATTATTTTTAAACTATGTGTTTTTTTAGTAATTGTTTTTTTAAATCTATGTTTTGATTACTGTTTGATTGTCAATTAATTGTCACGGCGTCATTTTAGCGAACAAACCTTTCTTTCTTTATTTATCTATTTTTATTTGTGGTGTACGATAAAAGTATTATCATTCATTCATTCGTTCATTGATAGCGAGCAGGTGCGCTGCATGCGTTGGATCGCATATTCCCCTCTCACAATTATTATTTATATATGTAATATAATGTAAGGAGGAGCGTATAATTTCGCAATCGATTGCAACACGTGAAGAGAAACTCATTGTTAATATTTTATAAACTTACATAATTAGGTACAGCACATAGTGTTATAAGAACAGCGGAAATAATTAAATAAAATAAATAAATAAATACATATATAAATAGGGACCGACGTGTGGTAATGGCAAATAAGCATATTAACACTCCCTTTCTTCCCAAGGATGTCGTAAGAGGCGACTAAGGGAAACAGCCTTGAATATCGTTATGGCAACCGATAGATGGCGGGATAACCATCTCTAATAATAGCAGCGTCTAAGGTGCGAGGTGTCTGATACTGCGATCGCCAATCCGCTTGTCAAGCGTGGCGATTATGGCAAACCCTCCCTATGGGAGAGGCCTATGTCCTGCAGTGGACTTTAATGGGATGTTATGTATGTATGTATAAATAGGGACAATATCACATACACATTATATTAATTACTCCACAAGCACCAATTGACGGCTGCGTAATCGAGCGCCGAACACGGGTTTCTAGTTGTCGCCAACTCTGTGGTCCCGTATTCGATTATCAGTCGGGCAAATGTGGAAAAACGACATCTTTTACCATGGGTCTGGTACTTTGTAGTATATTGGTTCATTCTTCACGCAATTCCCCATACAGGGGTAGACAGAGGTCTAGTCTAGACAATTAAGTCCCTACGACCCACCTACCACCGAAGATATTTTCGGGACAACGTGACAGATGGTGAGCCCGTCGCCGTCTTTTTGTTAAGCCAACGATATACTTCGTACATAAGTTTTTGAAAAACCCATTGGTACGAGCCTGCCACCTGGGGATCGAACTCGGGTCTCTCGACTCGAAATTCCGACCACACAACTACTCGACTATGGTGACTTTTTTAGTATAGTATCGATTTTCTAAATTTCCAAATTATAATTTGTTTCCGATCATGCAACCACAAGTTACGCTATCTTCAATTGTTGATAGTCTCTTCGATGGGTTTTTAAATATCTTTAATGTAAACTTATATGGCATTTATAATACTATACATGGTGGTTGTTCTTATCACGATAGTCGAGTGGTTGGGTGGTCGGAATTTCTAGTCGAGGGACCCGAGTTAATCTCCAGGTGGCAGGCAAAAAACTTATGTACGAATTATATCATCAGCTTAAACATAAAGACGGCGACGATCTCACCACCTGGCATGTTGTCATGAAAATATATTCGGTGGAAGGTGGGTCGAAAGGACTTAATTGTCTAGACTAGATCACTGTCTACCCCGGTATTCGGATTGCGTGAAGATATTTACTTATCTATATAACGCATCTTAAGCCAAGACTTATTTCAAATGTCTCAACAAGTCTTAACATAAATTAAATAAAAACGCTACCGCTCCTGTCACCTCTCACCACTACGACCTCCACCTTAACATATTAAAATGTACAAGAATTCTTTGATCTTTAATAATTCCGTTAATTATTCCGTCTTGCTGACGGCGAAAGGAAAATGTATTCGTGCATTTTTTAATACCTTCATCGTGTTCTTCAACGATATTAAGAAATTCGATAAATATAACGAATTAAAAATATTCCCTTTGCCCGAGGATTTATTTCAAATGTTTTCATTAATATTTGAGTACTCTTATTATGTTTGTTTAATGTTTCGTTCACTTCGTCTCGTTCGTTATTGCATACTAATTTTAACACGATGGATGAGTGGTTGGGTGATCGGAATTCGTGTCAGGAGACCCGAGTTCGAAATAGTAGGGTCGTAACAATCGTTATTATCTCGTTGGCTGATACGGCGACAGAGTCACCACCTTAACTTTGTCTCACAGCGCTAGTGAAATATGAGTCGAAAGTACGAAATTTTCTGGACCCTATTAACTGCGGAGATAGCGTCACAACCAGCTAGGGTATCTGGTTGTCAACTAGGTGGAAATAGTTCATCTAAAAATTGTATCTTGTTTTTTTTTTTCGGGACAAAGGTATTTTATGTCCTGTCGAATCCTGGAGCATTCAAGATAATTTAAATTGTGCGTTAGCAAATTTCATCAACGTCGCTTAAAAGGTATAGCCGTCAAAGCGTAACAGACAAACAGAGCAACATAGTTGTTTTATCTATACATCTATATACCTATATATAAGAAAAATATAAGTGTCTGTTTGCTAAAGAACAAGACAGCTAACAAGACAGCTAACAGTTTAAAATTTGCTGTTAAAATAAAACAGCTAAAACATGAACCTAAAATGAATGCAGAAAAAACTACCACATACACAAGGGAACCAATATGTCTGAGAACTTAGTAACGAGCGAAGACTACGCTGGCCTTCCGTATTGAGTAAAAAAATGACCCTGTAGGACACATGGCAGAGTGAGCGGATAAATCTATACATGTAAATAAAACTGAGGTGTCTGTTTGTAATTCCAAAATAAAAGCTCATCACTAAAGACTTGTGAAGGTACAACATCTCCCACCATCTCTAAAAATATCAGACCAAAATATTCAGACCAAAGATGGGCAGCAGCGTCTAAGGTGCGAGTGGTCTGATACTGATCGCCAATCCGCATGCCAAGCGTGGCGATTATGGCAAAACCTCCCTATGGGAGAGGCCTATGTCCTGCAGTGGACTTTAATAGACCGTTATGTATATTTTGTTTATGCCATCTTTTGACCACCGTCATTCGACACACATATGTTATATTATAATATATTGTTTCAGGAGGCTGAGTCGGCGATAACAGCCATGAACGGCCAGTGGCTGGGCTCCCGGTCGATCCGCACCAACTGGGCCACGAGGAAACCACCAGCACCGAAGAACGAACGTGAGTACAGTTCTCTTTAATACGCTTTATCATCTTGACCATGGTGATACCAGTTTAAGGATCTACCACCCTCTGTCTTCTCGTGGGCGTCGTTAATATTCATTCATTCATATCTTCACGCCATTCCCAATTCAGGGGTAGACAGAGGTCTAGTCTAGAAAATTAATTCTCTTCAACCCATCTTCCACCGAAGATATTTTCGGGAGAACGTGACAGGTGGTGAGTCCGTCGCCGTCTTTATGTCCATGCCAACGATATAATCGTACATAAGTTTTCGAAAAAATCCATTTGGTGCGAGCCATCTGGGGATCGAACTCGGTGCCCTGACTTAAAATTCTGATCACCCAATCGCCTATCGTACCTTCTTAAATTTCATGGGTGTCGTAACAGGCGATTATTATCAAAGATCACCAATAGATGGTGGAATGATCATCTCGAAGAAAATACTAGACCAAAACTATGCGACCGGTGTCGTGCAGCAGCACCTATGGTGCGAGACGTCTGGTACTGCGATCGCCAATCCGCTTGACGAGCCTGAAGATTAGAAAACCTCCCTTGGGTTATGTCCGACTTTGGACCACTACAGCCCGTTTTGTTACTTTCTGTTAATAATCTTGGTATGTATCTATCTTATTAACGAAATACGTCACGATTGTCTAGTAGTGACGGACGGGAAGCCGCTGGTGACAAAACAAAATAAAATATCTTCACGCTTTTCCATATACTGGAGTAGACAGAGGTCTAGATAAGTTAAATAATTTCGGCTCACTTTTCGCCAAAGACGTAAGTCTATTTTTTTTTTTTCATTTTTATCTGGTGTCAATAAACATTCTTTGTTTCTTACTTTATCACACTGGAGAAGAAGTGTGGATGTTCTTTTAAAAATAAATAAATAAATAGGTAGACAGAGGTCAAATCAAGAGGATAATTAAGTCATTTCGACCCACCTTCCACAGAAGAAATTTCTTAGGACAACATGACAGGTGATGAGCCCGTCGTCATTTTTAAATCCAAGCCTACAATCAAAATAGTACGTAAGTTTTTGAAGAAACCCATAGGCACGAGCCTTGGCAAACGAACTCGGGTCTCTTGACAAAAATGGTTATTTAACACGTTGCTTCTTTACTACTACACATACAAATGACTTGGAAAAGTTCACTGCGGGTTATGGACCTCTTCCGTAAGGAAGGGTTCACCATAATCTTGGCGATTATGGTGAACCCTTCCTTACTTAGCATGAAAATTGGCGATCACAGAACCAGATACATCGCACCTTAAAGAATGCTGCCCCTCCTGTTGAATTGGCGCCTCATATTTTTCGATATGGTTCTGATCTGTCGGAAGCCCATGGTATTTCAAGGTTTACCCTTAGTCGCCTCTTACGATACTGGAAAGCCTGGTGGTATTATTAAAATGATACCTCACGGAACTTAATACTTTACTTTTACCTAAATGAAATCTCATTACAAGTAGAAGAACTATTATAATAAAATAATCTTCGAAAATAATGTAAAATTTAAAAAATATACTTACTTATTTTCACGCACAGTCCCTGACGAGGTACCCAGAGAGAACAGATCGTCAAGTGTCTAATCACCTTTCTCTTTCGCATCTTACACCTTCTGTTCGAGCAATTTGCTCAAATGAACTTCGAAAGTTAGTCTCGGCCTACCAAAAGGCCGTCAACGCATCTGCTATTCCTCTGCATTGTATCTGCACTGTATTGCGGGCGTTCATGGGCGGCGGTAATCACTTACCATCACGTGAGCCATCAGCTCATTTGTCTTCTATTCTATAAAACAACACCTTTTAATGTTAACTTTCGCGCTATATTTTCTTCACTATTCAGTATTCGATCATTCGCTCAACTTTTCCAAACCATGTAAAAAAAAGTTATACAGAGAACTATAAATGGTTTTTGTTGTTATTAAATATATAAGATTTGAGAATCAACTAGATAAGAAGCTTAAAGCTCGCGCCTTCCGCCGCCCCTTTGCGCCGCTCTCTCTCCCTCTCGACCCGGCACCTCTTAGGAATAGCGATAGAATCTATCGAGACATACAAATCCCTACTCAAAGCTCACAACTTTACAGATATGAACTTATAAAGCTGCGAGTGTACTATATAAAAATCAATACATATTACATTATATGTTTTTATTTATACTTATATAAAAAATTAAAGAATCTTCACGCCATTCCCAATACTGGGGTAAACAGAGGTCTAGACAATTAAGTCGTTTCGATCCACCTTCCACTAAAAAATTTTTGACAGGTGGTGCCGCCGTCCTTATGAGATTATGAAAATCTGTATTGGTGAAGTAAATTTCCATTGGTACGAGCCTGCCACTTAGGGATCGAACTCAGATCTCTATACTCGAATTCCGACCACCCAACCACTCAGCTATCGTGACTTTAAGTAGGTTGCTATGTATATATCTGTGTAGCAACGGAATCTTAACGTCATTTCCACCCGACATATATAGTCACTATAGCGGAGTCTTTGGGTGGGATTTCAAGTCCAGACCCGAGTAGTATTTATTTATATTTTCATTTGTTTGCATATATACATACATTGGAGAAAAGAATATAAAGTTCCCATTTTTTCTTAAAAATATGTACACACACTGGAAGAGTATATAGCAATTTGATTTGAAGTATATTATAAATTAACTAATGAATTCTTTTATTTATTTCATTTTGTATTATTGTTAATTAATATATTTTTATTATTCAGTGATTATACGATATAGGTTTTCAGTGTAATATCGTAGTGCGCTTGTACCAATGGGTTTTGCAAAACTTATGTACAATTTATATCGTTGGCTTGGACATAAAGACGGCGACTTGTTCACCACCTGACACGTTGTCCCAAATTTTGGATTACCAATTCCCAAAATGGATTGAATTTCCAAAAAATTGTTGATACAACGTCATTGTCTAGAGCTTTGTCTACCCTGTATGGCGTGTAATTGTATAATGATGTGACGATATTTTTATATTATTTTTATATAAGGATTTTCAGTTAGCCGCCTCTTACGACACCCACGGAAAGGAAGGGGGTAATAAGTTTAATTAATAATTTAAAAAACTGATAGAACACTCTTTTGTAACAAGCTGTTAAAATAAATGTCCTGTTAAAATCGGTGCAGCTGTTTCAGAGATTAGCCGCAGCAAAGAGACAAACAGACAGACATAAATTGTAAAAAAATGTTACTTCGGTGTATATACCGTATGTATTCATATACATGTAGTAAAAACGGTCAGTTCAATATTACAAACAGACACTCCTATTTTATTTATATGTATAGATCATTATTACAAAAAACCATACCATACTTAATAGTTTCCGTGAAATACCTGTATGTTCATGAATTTCTCCGTACCGCTATATTATTTTAACATATTTGTTTGGAAGCCCTAACATATTAGCATATGTAAATACTGCATTCATTTAAATATTACTGCATGTAGTCACATACGATAATCTATTAGGGTTCCCACACGAAGATAAATAAAATTTTAATGGCACGTACGTCCGTATGTTTGTTCGGGCATTTCTCTCTTTATTGTAAAAATAAAATATCTTCGCCCAATACGTATATGGTATATGGTAGACAGAGGTCTAGTCTAGACAATTAAATCCCTTCGACCCACCTTCCACCGAAGATATTTTCGGGACAACGTGACAGGTGATAGGCCGTCGCCGTCTTTATGTCCAAGTCAACGATATAATTCGTACATAAGTTTTTGAAAAACCGATTCGTACGAGCCTGCCACCAACGGATTGAACTCGGGTCTTTCGACTCGAAATTCCGACCACACAACCACTCGGCTATCGTGACTTTGTCTTTATCGTAGTACGGTATAATTTTTGTAAAGTCGAATTGATAACTTCCTTAATCGAAGTCGGTTAGAACGGCGACGATGTGTCCGGTGAATGATCTAGAATTAATTTTCGCAAATTACAAGCACTTTGCTCTCGAAACTAGAACCAAGTGAAGGCTTTAATCAAACTGCTAAGGCAAATTCCGATTGAGATATCATATTGCGCATATACAGCGTGTGTGCGAATGTAGGGAATTAATTTTAATAATAATGATAATAATTTATAGCTTTTTATACACAATAAGAACTTAAAATGAGGTTAATACATAAGCCAAGACAGTTTCCACTACAAAATAGAACATAGCATTGCGTAAACGGACTGTAACGACATATAATCAGCACTTATAGTAACAATGTTAAAGTACTCTACACTTAGTATCTTACACATAAAGTAGTTGATCCTCTAACAAATATCAGTTTACATCCAGATTTAAGTTAGTTGATTATAAAATATATATGTATACAGAAAAAAATAATATAATTATAAATACTATAGTTTGAACTTGAATATCTTCACGCAATTCCCAATACAGGGAATACAACATACAATTAGCCACGATAGCCGAGTGGTTGGGTGGTTGGAATTTCGAGTCAATAGACCCGAGTTCGATCCCCAGTTGGCTCGTACCAATGGGTTTTTCAAAAACTTATGTACGAATATCGTTGGATTGGACATAAAGATGGCGACGGGCTCACCACCTGTCACGTTGTCCCGAAAATATCTTCGGTGAAAGGTGGGCTGAAGGGACTCGATTGTCTAGACTCGACCTCTGTCTACCCCTGTATTGGGAATTGCGTGAAGATATTATTTTATACATAGTTATAAAATGAATTTACCTTTTTTACTGCATTAAAAAAATTGAAATATAATAATATAAATATGTCTAAATAATAAAATCATAAAATCGTCGAACTTTAATCGAATACACCGATCCACCTTTAACCGAAGACCGTTTTGAACTACGTGACAGGTGGCAAAAGGCAAAAATCGTAACGAGGTTCCTATAACGGTGAAGAAACAGAGGAAAGATACTCCGTAGAACACTCCGTTTGTTGAATTAATACTATATTCTTCAACAATAGTCTTACAAAATTATAGACAAGTATTTACATGTACATAAGCTGTCAAATTATAAATAACTATAAGGATATAATAACAAAGAAGGGATCATTAAAATGCTTATATGCTAATGTGCGCTCTATTGTGAAAACTGGAAATTTTAACGAGCTGACATGTATTGTACAATCTTTTCAAAGTATATTGCATCTAATAATTTTAACAGAAACGTGGCTCAAATCGAGCGACGAAGCTGAAAGATTTCAACTTGTTGGCTATACCCATTATTATTATTGTAGACAAAATAATAGGGGTGGCGGAGTGTCAATCTACGTACACAACAGCTTAAAACATAATCTTATCGAAAAGCACTGTGTGAATGAAAATCATTACCTATGGATACTTATCAAGAAGTTCTGTCTTGATGTCGGAGTAATCTATAAACCACCTCGAAGTAATGTGAAAGATTTTATAAATCTCTACTCAAGGCAACTACAAAAGAAGAAAAGATCAATAGTCTATGGTGATTTTAATTTTGTTTTGTTAAGTACAGACCAGTCGACCAAAGTACATAAAAGAACAAATTGGGAAAATGGATACAAAATTCTGAATAAAATACAAAAGGAATATTTTACTTGAGAAACTATAACTACAAAAACTATTTTAGATCACATTAGACACAGTTCTAATTTGCATCAAAATAATTTCCATCTTGCTATTATAGACACACCATTTTCTGACCACAAGCAACTGTATTTAGAAGTACATCATCAAGTACCACATCCCATGGAGAGTATTGAGTTCAAGATCTTAAACTATGATAAACTATTCCAAATATTTAAAAACACCACTAGTTTAATGAATATCAATACTTATGATCAACTAGAAAAAATATACTGGACTGTATCGAGAAAAGCCAAGAAACTAAAACTAAAAGTATGAGTCTCCCTAAAAATGATTGGATTAAACCTCAAATAGTAAAATCTATTGCAGAAAGAAATAAATTAAGGTACAAACTAAAACAACAACCAACTAATGAAAAACTTAAACACCGTCTTACACCGATATCTCAAATATATAAAGAGACCAAGTTACTAAATATTGAACGAAACTACCAATATAATTAATGTACATTAATATATAAAATAATAAATATTCTTATTCATTCTCATATAACTTTCACAAAAAAATATAATATACACAAACGTTGTTTAAGAAATGCTCAAAACATTTATTTACGTTCCCCAAAAACAAATTACGGGAAAAAAAATTTACTTTACGAAGGCGCTTAAATTTACAACCAATTACCGAAACATTTGAAAGAATCCAAATCGATACATATATTTAAACAACTCTTAAAGCAAAATATTGCAAATCTTAAATAAAATATACAAATTAATAATTCGTACATTAAACAACTACGCTCAGTTCTTCATAAGCACTTCCTGCAAATTTAACTCCTTCTACTGTATTTAAAATTGTGTTCAACTACCTTCCTAATATTCTTTTTTTTTTATCGTCAACTCTTAAGTGGCATTGTTTGTGTTAGTTTTGAACTTGTAAAATTTAAATAGATTAATATTAAATTATTATATAAGTCACGATATACAAATAAATAATACAAGTAAATTGTTGGTGCAAGTGATAGTTGTTTGTCAAAGGCATTTTTGGAGTTATTGTAAAATTGTAAGTGCGTTCATATTGACTGTTGTTATTAGTTAGTACATTTCTCATGTAAGTGAATGCAAGTGTAATTTTTTTGAGAAATAAAGATTCTAAACCGTATGTATATATAAACGCGATATTGAAGTCTCGATATCCGAGTGGTTGGGTGGTCGGAATTTCGAGTCGAGAGACCCGAGTTCGATCCCCAGGTGGCAGTGCCAATGAGTTTTTCAAAAACTTATGTACGAATGACATCGTTGGCTTGGACATAAAGGCGGCGACGGGCTCACAACCTGTCACGTTGTCCCGAAAATATCTTCGGTGGAAGGAGGGTCGAAGGGAATTAATTATCTAGACTAGATCTCTGTCTACCCCTGTATTGGGAATTGCGTGAAGATATTTATTTATTTATTACATATAAACGCCCAAGATTCAGTTACAAACGTTCATATTCATTTCACAAATGATTACCCCTAGAGGGATTTGAACCCAAGCGTTTGAAAGCAGCGTCACAACAAACTATCGGGTAGTCAAATATTATATATTACTTATATACATGGCATAGATATAATGACGGTGACAGGCTCACCACCAGTCATCTTGTCCCAAACATGTCTTCGGTGAGAGGCGTGTTGATATTGTATTGGGAATAGCGTGAAGATATTTATTTTTACTAGCTGTCTCCCGCGGCTTTGCCCGCGGTTTAACACTTCACGCGGACCCCTAATTATTTTTCTAAATTAAAAGTATCCTAAGTTACTCTTTATAACATCAGCTATCTGCCAGTGAAAGTCCCTTCAAAATCGGTTCAGCCATTTCAGAGATTATCCGGAACAAACAGACACACAGACAGGCAGACAGACACAGATAGATAAGAATTATAAAAAATATTAATTTGGTTATTCAAATCAAAATTACAAACAATTAAGATGTATCTTTCCTTTTTTAAACGTTGTTATTAAGTTGTTAAAGTAAAGACACACTCAGCCTGTATATAACATAAGAGATCTCTACTTGTAGGTACACATTAAGATGCTTGACTGAACCAAACGGTTATTGCTACCATGTTCCGAAATTGTAGAGTTACTACACTACACATAATACCCCTCGGTAGTTACAATAACTTGCTTTATATGTGAGGGAGAAGTTGATTGTTCAAATTCTAAATTTAAATCTTTATTTTATTTCTATATGTATATAATATTCGTAAATCTCTTGCTCATGAATGTCATGCTGTTTAGCCACTAAGTTAAAACATCTGCTACAACGCAGCGGCTAAACAGCCTCCCCTTCTCCCAAACCTTATATTCTAATACCGATACCACACGGCAAGGTTTAATAGTATTATAAGTAGGTTTCACTTAATAGTAGAATTATAAAGCATAAGTGAAAGAGGTCAAGAATTTCAATTAATACATGTAGGACACGGTGGCTCGAGGGTAAGAGCGTTTACACTGAACGGCAGAGGTCGCAGGTTTGAATCGCACGCGTGTAATTTCATTGTTGAAATTTCATAAATAAATAAATATCTCACGCAATTCCCTATACAGGGGTAGACAGAGATCTAGTCTAGATAATTAAGTAGTAGAAGATATTTTCGGGACAACATAACAGGTGGTGAGCCCGTCGCCGTCTGTATGTCCAAGCCAACGATATTATTCGTATATAAGTTTTTGAAAAACCCATTGGTACGAGCCTGCCACCTGGGGATCGAAGTCGGGTCTCTTGACTCGAAATTCCGACCACCCGACATAAGCATTTTAGCATAGTTGGTTAACAGGAATATTAGTAATGTTATTTACCTTGCTAGTTCTAAAGGAAAAAAATATGCTTCGTGTATTAGCTCCTAAACCTTCAAAATATCAGAAGCTATTGCATTTTCTATTAAACTATCATTACTACTATTATCATTTATATTATATTAGAATACGGAACATATGAAAACCAAAAAAGTTAAAATGTTAATGAAAATATTTATTTCTTCATTTTTATTGCATATAAACTTAAAGACATATAGAGTACGATTATTCCTAAATGATGAGGAGAGAGAGAGAGAGAGAGTAGAGATTGGCTTCCATCAACAGTTCCATCATCAGCAACGTTAGACGATGACCTCTATTGGTGCTTATATTAAAAGACTAAGACGTAAGTCTTCCTTTCGACCCACCTTTCACTGATAACATTTTTTGAGACAGCGAAAAGACGGACTATATAAATCGTACAAAAGTTTTGACAAAACCCATTTTTACGAGCCTACCACCTAAGGATCGAACTCGGGTGGTAGACTCGAATTTCGATCACACAACCACTTGGC
>JAGSMR010000123.1:125000-170000 GCA_029286605.1 Sericinus montela | reverse complement strand
AGAGAGAGAGAGAGAGAGAGAGAGAGAGAGAGAGAGAGAGAGAGAGAGAGAGAGAGAGAGAGAGAGAGAGAGAGAGAGAGAGAGAGAGAGAGAGAGAGAGAGAGAGAGAGAGAGAGAGAGAGAGAGAGAGAGAGAGAGAGAGAGAGAGAGAGAGAGAGAGAGAGAGAGAGAGAGAGAGAGAGAGAGAGAGAGAGAGAGAGAGAGAGAGAGAGAGAGAGAGAGAGAGAGAGAGAGAGAGAGAGAGAGAGAGAGAGAGAGAGAGAGAGAGAGAGAGAGAGAGAGAGAGAGAGAGAGAGAGAGAGAGAGAGAGAGAGAGAGAGAGAGAGAGAGAGAGAGAGAGAGAGAGAGAGAGAGAGAGAGAGAGAGAGAGAGAGAGAGAGAGAGAGAGAGAGAGAGAGAGAGAGAGAGAGAGAGAGAGAGAGAGAGAGAGAGAGAGAGAGAGAGAGAGAGAGAGAGAGAGAGAGAGAGAGAGAGAGAGAGAGAGAGAGAGAGAGAGAGAGAGAGAGAGAGAGAGAGAGAGAGAGAGAGAGAGAGAGAGAGAGAGAGAGAGAGAGAGAGAGAGAGAGAGAGAGAGAGAGAGAGAGAGAGAGAGAGAGAGAGAGAGAGAGAGAGAGAGAGAGAGAGAGTAGAGATTGGCTTCCATCAACAGTTCCATCATCAGCAACGTTAGACGATGACCCTATTGCGCTTATATTAAAAGACTAAGACGTAAGTCTTCCTTTCGACCCACCTTTCACTGATAACATTTTTTGAGACAGCGAAAAGACGGACTATATAAATCGTACATAAGTTTTTGAAAAACCCATTGGTACGAGCCTGCCACCTGGAGATCGAACTCGGTGGTAGACCTGAATTTCGATCACACAACCACTTGGCTATCTTGACTAAATCCTCTATTTAAGTATATACATTTAAGTATTTCACCATACCACGATCGTCTGGACTAAAATATTGCCACATAGAACAGTCCTGTGCCATTTGATCACATCCACACGCAAATACATAGAGTATCATTCTATATTTATCTATTCGTATGTCTATCTTTCTCGTATATGGTCTCTATCTATTTATATCTATCGATAATCTATATCTAAAAAATATCTTTACTGAATTCCCAACACTGGTATACAGTTAGGTCCTTTCGACCCACCTTTCACCCAAGACATTTTTTTGGGACAACGTAACTATTGATGAGCCTGTCGCCATTTTTATGTCCATGCCAATGATATAAATCGTACATAAGTTTTGAAAACACTCATTGGTACGTGCCAAACATGACATGAAATTTTGGATCGAACTCGGCTCTCTTCACTCGAATAACGATCTTACGAATTAACGACTTTTCTATTTTTATATATAAATAAACATTTTCACTAAATTCCCAACACAGGTGTAGACAGAGGTCTAGCCTAGACACCTGCCTTTGACCCACCTTTCACCGAAGATATTTTTGGGACAACGTAACTATTGATGAGCCTGTCGCCATTTTTATGTCCATGCCAATGATATAATTCGTACACAAGTTTTTGAAAAACCATTGGTACGAGCCTGCCATCTGGGAATCGAACTCGGCTCTCTTGACACGAAATTCCGACCTCCCAACCACTTGGCTATCTTGACTAAATCCTCTATTTAAGTATATACATTTAAGTATTTCACCGTACCACGATCGTCTGGACTAAAACACGCGTGCGACCGTATTTCCAGCACTGCTCTGGAATCTAGACTCACAAATTTAAACACTAGACCGCTCTGTTTGGTTTGAAGTAGGCTGAAAATTAACTTCGTACTTCGCTAATTAACTTTAAACCCACGCCATCGCAATTAAAAGATTAACCGGCACACACGCGAGGCTCTCGTCAAACTCAACTCAAATAATTCATATTTTACGTCTGCACTGTTTTGTAGCCGGCGTTATTTTTAAATTGGGTCAATGGATTTTGATTCATTCGGACAAATTTATTTTTTGTATTACTTGATTAGTAATAGCTTACTAATAAGAAGTGACGTTAGCCGAGTGGTTGGGTGATCGGATTTTCGAGTCAAGAAACCTCGAGTTCGAGCCCCAGGTTGCCAGACTCGTACCAAAGGGTTTTTCAAAATATTACGTACGAATTATATCGTTGGCTTGGACATAAAGACGGCGACGAGCTCACCAACTGTCACTTACACACCACTTATCCCGAAAATATCTTCGGTGGAAGGTGGGTCGAAGGGACTAATTGTCTAGTTGTTATTGAAATAATTACTTCGCAACCCTCCGCATGCAAATTAACTAATTGTCTAGGCTAGACCTCTGTATACCCCTGTATTGGTAATTGCGTGAAGATATTTATTATTTATTAATATTATTATAATCAATAACTTTAACATATATGTCTGTTTAGCATAACACTGGGCACCTCTATTTAGCTAATATACGTGACGTAATAAGTAAAAGAATATAGATAAAAAAGAAAATAGAATGGCTCAAATGATATGACTGCTTTTGCTTGTATGAAAAATAAATAACTCGAAATTACAGTATAGTATATTTAGTATATATATTTAAGTATTTCACCGTACCACGATCGTCTGGACTAAAACACGCGTGCGACCGTATTTCCAGCACTGCTCTGGAATCTAGACTCACAGATTTAAACACTAGACCGCTCTGTTTGGTTTGAAGTAGGCTGAAAATTAACTTCGTACTTCGCTAATTAACTTTAAACCCACGCCATCGCAATTAAAAGATTAACCGGCACACACGCGAGGCTCTCGTCAAACTCAACTCAAATAATTCATATTTTACGTTTGCACTGTTTTGTAGCCGGCGTTATTTTTAAATTGGGTCAATGGATTTTGATTCATACGGACAAATTTATTTTTTGTATTACTAATCAATAGCTTACTAATAAGAAGTGACGTTAGCCGAGTGGTTGGGTGATCGGATTTTCGAGTCAAGAAACCTCGAGTTCGAGCCCCAGGTGGCCAGACTCGTACCAAAGGGTTTTTCAAAATATTACGTACGAATTATATCGTTGGCTTGGACATAAAGACGGCGACGAGCTCACCAACTGTCACTTACACACCACTTATCCCGAAAATATCTTCGGTGGAAGGTGGGTCGAAGGGACTAATTGTCTAGGCTAGACCTCTGTATACCCCTGTATTGGTAATTGCGTGAAGATATTTATTATTTATTAATATTATTATAATCAATAACTTTAACATATATGTCTGTTTAGCATAACACTGGGCACCTCTATTTAGCTAATATACGTGACGTAATAAGTAAAAGAATATAGATAAAAAGAAAATAGAATGGCTCAACTGATATGACTGCTTTTGCTTGTATGAAAAATAAATAACTCGAAATTACAGTATAGTATATTTAGTATATATATTTAAGTATTTCACCATACCACGATCGTCTGGACTAAAACACGCGTGCGACCGTATTTCCAGCACTGCTCTGGAATCTAGACTCACAAATTTAAACACTAGACCGCTCTGTTTGGTTTGAAGTAGACTGAAACTAACTCCGAAATTCATCAATTAATTTTAAACCTACCGCATCGTAATTTGAAGAAGCACTCTCATGTCCACTGCTCAAAATATTGCCACATAGAACAGTCCTGTGCCATTTGATCACATCCACACGCAAATACATAGAGTATCATTCTATATTTATCTATTCGTATGTCTATCTTTCTCGTATATGGTCTCTATCTATTTATATCTATCGATAATCTATATCTAAAAATATCTTTACTGAATTCCCAACACTGGTATACAGTTAGGTCCTTTCGACCCACCTTTCACCGAAGACATTTTTGGGACAACGTAACTATTGATGAGCCTGTCGCCATTTTATGTCCATGCCAATGATATAAATCGTACATAAGTTTTGAAAACCCATTGGTACGAGCCTGCCATCTGGGAATCGAACTCGGCTCTCTTGACACGAAATTCCGACCTCCCAACCACTTGGCTATCTTGACTAAATCCTCTATTTAAGTATATATATTTAAGTATTTCACCATACCACGATCGTCTGGACTAAAACACGCGTGCGACCGTATTTCCAGCACTGCTCTGGAATCTAGACTCACAAATTTAAACACTAGACCGCTCTGTTTGGTTTGAAGTAGACTGAAACTAACTCCGAAATTCATCAATTAATTTTAAACCTACCGCATCGTAATTTGAAGAAGCACTCCTCATGTCCACTGCTCAAAATATTGCCACATAGAACAGTCCTGTGCCATTTGATCACATCCACACGCAAATACATAGAGTATCATTCTATATTTATCTATTCGTATGTCTATCTTTCTCGTATATGGTCTCTATCTATTTATATCTATCAATAATCTATATCTAAAAAATATCTTTACTGAATTCCCAACACTGGTATACAGTTAGGTCCTTTCGACCCACCTTTCACCCAAGACATTTTTTTGGGACAACGTAACTATTGATGAGCCTGTCGCCATTTTTATGTCCATGCCAATGATATAAATCGTACATAAGTTTTGAAAACACTCATTGGTACGTGCCAAACATGACATGAAATTTTGGATCGAACTCGGCTCTCTTCACTCGAATAACGATCTTACGAATTAACGACTTTTCTATTTTTATATATAAATAAACATTTTCACTAAATTCCCAACACAGGTGTAGACAGAGGTCTAGCCTAGACACCTGCCTTTGAACCACCTTACACCTAAGATATTTTCGGGAAAACGTGACTGGTGGTGAGCCTGTCACCTTCTTCATATCCAAGCCAACGATAAAAATCGTACATAAAATTAATTTTCGAAAAAAACCCATTGGTACGAGTCTGCCACCTGGGGTTCGAACTCGGGTCTCTTGACTCGAACTCCGAGCACCCAACCACTCGGCTATCGTGATTGTTAGCGTAGTGCTTATAAATGATAAATAAATGAATATAAGTATATCACATCCACCGATTGTAATTTTTAATCTATTTGACCTCCGTGGTCCAGTATTATATTTTGATTCCATACCACGCATGTTTTAACTATTTACTTTGGGAACAGAGTATGTAATGTTTAATATAATGTATTTAATGTTGTCCCTATTATATCTATTTAGTTATTTATTAAATTAAATAATCTACCAACGCTTCATAGCGAGGCTCTAACGGAGAATGAAACAGATGAAAGTATCTCCGTAAAGAAATCATCAACTTTCATAATCTTTATAAATCTTTAACGTATGCTACGAAATTGATGTTCCCGAAAAATCCACTGACAAATGGCTTTTTGGGCCGCCATAATCCCTTGGGACTACCTGGAGAATTCAATTTGCACTGGGTACTTTTTAAAAGGCGGGGTAGCTTCGATTTAATAGTGTGTAATAGAAAAAATAAATAACTCGAAATTACAGTATAGTATATTTAGTATATATATTTATGTAATATTTATTACTACTAAAAAATTGTTCCTTCTTCAGCTAAATTTTCCTGGACATTTTTCCGCGTGTGATAAAGTGACCAGAGTAACAATATCGGCGCATTCAATCATTTGGAATCAGTGAAGCCTAACGGTTAAATAAATATATCAGATACATCCTGTATCTTCAATCATAATATTTTTATATTTCAATTTTATTTTGTATTATTTTATTGTTGTTCTTCTGCAATAGATATATTTATTTATTTACCATACTTAATCGAATCTGATTGCTTCGAGAAGCGAACCCTGGTCTGCCTGATGAACGCTCAATCCAAATATCATTAAGTTTTGTAGTAGTCACGATAGCCGAGTGGTTGGGTGATCGGATTAGTGTCGTTGGCTCGGACATAAAGACGGCTACGGGCTTACCACCTGTTACATTGTCCCAAATAAGCTCAGGTGAAAAGTGGGTCGAAAGGATTGTATTTTATAGATCTCTGCAAACTCCAGTATGGAAATTGGGTGCGGATAAAAAATAAACAATGAAAAAACATATCGGACTAATGAGTTTTTTTAAAAACTTAAGTACGATTTACATCCTTGGCTTGTACCTAAGACAATGCGACTTGTAATGATGTCCCATAGAAATGTCTTCGGTGAAAGATGGGTCTATAGGACTTAGTTATCAAGACCTCTGACTACCCCAAAAAACAATACTAATATCACGTTATATTTGGATCCATCAGGTGAGCCAGTGTTCGCTTCTCGAAGTAATCAGAATAGATTACGTATAAATAAAATAAATAAATATCAACACGCAATTCCCCACACAGGGGTAGACAGAGATCTAGTCTAGACAATTAAGTCCCTTTGAACCACCTTCCACCTAAGATATTTTTGGGACAACGTGACTGGTGGTGAGCCTGTCACCTTCTTCATATCCAAGCCAACGATAAAAATCGTACATAAAATTAATTTTCGAAAAAAACCCATTGGTACGAGTCTGCCACCTGGGGTTCGAACTCGGGTCTCTTGACTCGAACTCCGAGCACCCAACCACTCGGCTATCGTGATTGTTAGCGTAGTGCTTATAAATGATAAATAAATGAATATAAGTATATCACATCCACCGATTGTAATTTTTTTAATCTATTTGACCTCCGTGGTCCAGTATTATACAGTTTTAAAGGTCCCTGGACCGATCTTAGTGTTTGTAGCCCCTTCATTGTTTTTGATTCCATACCACGCATGTTTTAACTATTTACTTTGGGAACAGAGTATGTAATGTTTAATATAATGTATTTAATGTTGTCCCTATTATATCTATTTAGTTATTTATTAAATTAAATAATCTACCAACGCTTCATAGCGAGGCTCTAACGGAGAATGAAACAGATGAAAGTATCTCCGTAAAGAAATCATCAACTTTCATAATCTTTATAAATCTTTAACGTATGCTACGAAATTGATGTTCCCGAAAAATCCACTGACAAATGGCTTTTTGGGCCGCCATAATCCCTTGGGACTACCTGGAGAATTCAATTTGCACTGGGTACTTTTTAAAAGGCGGGGTAGCTTCGATTTAATAGTGTGTAATAGAAAAAATAAATATAGGTATTAGAAAGTTTTAAATTGATTTACAATTTCTTTTAATTTGACGACCTCCGTGGACGAGTGGCGTCCACACGTCGGTAGCTCTGAGGACCCGTCTTCGATTTTCGGTCGGGTCAATGTTAAAAAAAAATTTCTACATTTTCTCGGGTCTGGATGTTTGTGGTACTTACGTCGTTTCTGATTCCATGTTACAAGGGCTTGAGCTGCTTACTTTGGAATCAGAGCAATATATGTGATGTTGTCACTATTTATGTATGTATTTATTTATTATTATTTATTTTAAGCTTTACAAATTTTTCTCGATGTCAGGGTGGACAGACTTCTAAACAATCACGTCCTTTAACCATCTTTCACTGTCTCTCTTTTGAAAGGCATATTTAGGATGTGTTAGGTTAACCTATAACCATCACAATTTCCCAATACCCCTGTATTGAGTCACTTAAACAAAGATTTAGACAATTTAGTACTTTCGACCCACATTTTAGTACACACCGGAGATCATTTTAGACAAGGTGACAGGCGATGAGCCTGACCCTGTTTTTATGTCCTAGGCAACGATATAAATTGTACATAAGTTTTGAAAAACCCCATTGGTACGAGCCTACCACCTAGTGATCGAACCCGGATCTTTCGACTCAAATCCCTATCTCCCAAGCACTCGACCTCGTGATTTCTGTTATAAGTAACTTTTGTTTTTATAATGTTGGCTAAGTATCTAAAATAGCGGTTTTGTTTATCGTAAAAGTACTATGCTAGTTAATTGACTCAGGCGTTACTTTGCGGAAATTCATTGTAAAGTTGTTATTGAAAAAATTACTTCGCAACCCTCCGCATGCAAATATAAAAAATTCTCTTCTTCTCTTCGGACCAGGTAACATATACCTTTTTATATTTGCATGCGGAGGGTTGCGAAGTAATTTTTTCAATAACAACTTTACATATATGCTGTCGCGGAATTTTATTTAAAAGTGTTTCTATCCAACGATACATAATATTAGGACCAAATTACACAAAATCTTTCTAAATCATAGCGCAGATGTTGCTCTTATGTGTATTCTATATTATTGTAAAGTTTCAACAAAATCCATTTAATGGTTTGTGCTTGAAAGAGTATCAAAACTTTCAACCTAGCTCACAAGCTTTCCCGTTTATATCAGTAGGAAGCAGAAAAGTTCGAAACAGTTCAAACTCTGCACTTGCAATCTATTGTAACCTGTTAAAGTTAGAATAATTTTAACAGGTAACATTATAAAAGCATTACAATACTGACAGACTGGCCAATTAAAAACTGGAACATAAATATTACTTAACAAATCGAACAAACAAAAGATTTGAAGAGAGTTTAACCAAAATAATTAAATGGTTAGTCTAATAACAATTACAAAAATTTATTTTAGGATGATATATGTTTAAATCAGCGCCTACTGATTTAATACTTGACCATTTCAGCAGTGTCTCTATCTAGTCCAGCAGCCTTACCACATTTCAAACTTCGAACCGCACATTGAATCTCTTTCATATGATATTCTCAGCGTCATCGAAGTCCGAGCCTAGTGTATCGCATACATTTCTCTACAAATATAATGAAATATTTTCCTGAATAATTAATAAAAAATAAAAAAAATCTAACGTAGGCTGAATGAACTATGAGGGATATTTCATTCGACGACGACCTCCGTGAACGAATGGCGTGCGCACCGGTTTTCAAGAACCCTGAGAACTCGGGTTCGATTCCCGGACGGGTCAACTTAGAAAAATCTGGGTCTGTGCCTGGGTGTACGTGGTGCCTTCATTGTTTCCGTTTCCATAGCACAAATCTTTAGCTATTTTTTTTTTTTTTGGGATCAAAGCAACGTATGTCGTGTTGTCTCTATCTTTTTATTTATTTGTTTTAATTTATTATTTTCAGTGAACTCCAAGCCCCTGACCTTCGACGAGGTGTACAATCAGAGCTCGCCCACCAACTGCACCGTGTACTGCGGCGGTCTGACCACTGGTCTCACCGAAGAGCTCATGCAGAAGACCTTCCAGCCATTTGGTACCATACAGGAGATCCGAGTCTTCAAGGATAAGGGATACGCTTTTATAAGGTAAAAAGTGATACTTTTTTTATAGAAAAGGGAGACAAACGAGCAGGTGGCTCACGTGATGGTAAGTGATTACCGCCGCCCATGAACACCTGGAAATACCAGAGGCATAGCAGATGCGTTGCTCCCTTAGTGCCCCTCACCCAGAATTGGGTGTATTAAAAATACCGGTTACTCCGGCACTCACCAGACGAAACGCAGAAGTTTGTTAGACTTCTACTTTACGTCGGTATTCTGTGAGGTCGTGGTACTTCCTCGGTCGAGCCGGGTTTCATTCAAGCAACAACAAAGCTGATGCGTGGCTCTACCACTGTTAAAACTATTGTTGATATTAGGGCTGTGTGTGGGTTTTACGGTAATAAAACACGCGCCGACGTGATGGTAAGTGATGGAAGATGTGTCCACTGTAGACGTTAAAAACTTTTAAAACAAGAGGGTGAAGCCGCAATAGCCCAGTAGTTGAGTCACTTAAACAAAGATTTAGACAATTCAGTCCTTTCGACCCACATTTTAGTACACACCGGAGATCATTTTAGACAAGGTGACAGGCGATGAGCCTGACCCTGTTTTTATGTCCTAGGCAACGATATAAATTGTACATAAGTTTTGAAAACCCATTGGTACGAGCCTACCACCCAGTGATCGAACCCGGATCTTCGACTCAAATCCCTATCTCCCAAGCACTGACCTCGTGATTTCTGTTATAAGTAACTTTGTTTTTATAATGTTGGCTAAGTATCTAAAATATCGGTTTTGTTTATCGTAAAAGTACTATGCTAGTTAATTGACCCAGGCGTTACTTTGCGGAAATTCATTGTAAAGTTGTTATTGAAAAATTACTGCAACCCTCCGCATGCAAATATAAAAATTCTTCTTCTCTTCGGACCAGGTAACATATACCTTTTATATTTGCATGCGGAGGGTTGCGAAGTAATTTTTTCAATAACAACTTTACATATATGCTGTCGCGGAATTTTATTTAAAAGAGTTTCTATCCAACGATACATTACCAAATTACACAAAATCTTTCTAAATCATAGCTCAGATGTTGCTCTTATGTGTATTCTATATTATTGTAAAGTTTCAACAAAATCCATTTAATGGTTTGTGCTTGAAAGAGTATCAAAACTTTCAACCCAGCTCACAAGCTTCCTGTTTATATCAGTAGGAAGCAGAAAAGTTCGAAACAGTTCAAACTCTGCACTTGCAATCTATTGTAACCTGTTAAAGTTAGAATAATTTTAACAGGTAACATTATAAAAGCATTACAATACTGACAGACTGGCCAATTAAAAACTGGAACATAAATATTACTTAACAAATCGAACAAACAAAAGATTTGAAGAGAGTTTAACCAAAATAATTAAATGGTTAGTCTAATAACAATTACAAAAATTTATTTTAGGATGATATATGTTTAAATCAGCGCCTACTGATTTAATACTTGACCTCAGCAGTGTCTCTATCTAGTCCAGCAGCCTTACCACATTTCAAACTTCGAACCGCACATTGAATCTCTTTCATATGATATTCTCAGCGTCATCGAAGTCCGAGCCTAGTGTATCGCATACATTTCTCTACAAATATAATGAAATATTTTCCTGAATAATTAATAAAAAATAAAAAAAATCTAACGTAGGCTGAATGAACTATGAGGGATATTTCATTCGACGACGACCTCCGTGAACGAATGGCGTGCGCACCGGTTTTCAAGAACCCTGAGAACTCGGGTTCGATTCCCGGACGGGTCAACTTAGAAAAATCTGGGTCTGTGCCTGGGTGTACGTGGTGCCTTCATTGTTTCCGTTTCCATAGCACAAATCTTTAGCTATTTTTTTTTTTTTTGGGATCAAAGCAACGTATGTCGTGTTGTCTCTATCTTTTTATTTATTTGTTTTAATTTATTATTTTCAGTGAACTCCAAGCCCTGACCTTCGACGAGGTGTACAATCAGAGCTCGCCCACCAACTGCACTGTACTGCGGCGGTCTGACCACTGGTCTCACCGAAGAGCTCATGCAGAAGACCTTCCAGCCATTTGGTACCATACAGAGATCCGAGTCTTCAAGGATAAGGGATACGCTTTTATAAGGTAAAAGTGATACTTTTTTTATAGAAAAGGGAGACAAACGAGCAGGTGGCTCACGTGATGGTAAGTGATTACCGCCGCCCATGAACACCCGAAATACCAGAGGCATAGCAGATGCGTTGCCTCCCTTAGGGTGCCCCCTCACCCAGAATTGGGGTGTATTAAAAATACCGGTTACTCCGGCACTCACCAGACGAAACGCAGAAGTTTGTTAGACATCTACTTCACGCCGGTATTCTGTGAGGTCGTGGTACTTCCCCGGTCGAGCCGGCTCATTCAAGCAACAACAAAAGCTGATGCGTGGCTCTACCACTGTTAAAACTATTGTTGATATTAGGGTTGTGTGGGGTTTTACGGTAATGGGGTAAAACACGCGCTGACGTGATGGTAAGTGATGGAAGATGTGTCCACTGTAGACGTTAAAAACTTTTTAAAACAAGAGGGTGAAGCCGCAATAGCCCAGTAGTTGTGTGATCGGAATTGAGTCTACAGACCCGAGTTCGATCCCCAGTTGGTAAGCACGAGTCTACCAAATGGGGATACAATGTGTCGTTTGGCTTGGTCATAAAGACGGCGACGGGCTATCCATCTGTGACGTTGTCCCAAAAAAAGGAAGAAAAGTAAGGACTTAATTCTAAGGACTTAATTGTCGCGACTTATCACTACCCCAGTATTGTGGAATGCGCGTAGATATGAAAAAATATACGCCAAGCTGAGTTTGCAGTTAACTTGACGAGTAACAAAGAAAATTATTTATTAGAAACATTGGGAAGTAAAAAAATACGGGTTGCACTCCGGGAGTGCCGATAGAAGTGAAAACTTATTTCACTTTTAGATTTAAAATAAATGTTTTTATTTCCTTTATTTATCTAGATGCTAAAGTTGTTATTGAAAAATTACTGCAACCCTCCGCATGCAAAATTCATTGTAAAGTTGGAAAGTTGTGAAGTTTTGCATGCGGAGGGTTGCGAAGTAATTTTTTCAATAACAACTTTACATATATGCTGTCGCGGAATTTTATTTAAAAGAGTTTCTATCCAACGATACATTACCAAATTACACAAAATCTTTCTAAATCATAGCTCAGATGTTGCTCTTATGTGTATTCTATATTATTGTAAAGTTTCAACAAAATCCATTTAATGGTTTGTGCTTGAAAGAGTATCAAAACTTTCAACCTAGCTCACAAGCTTTCCCGTTTATATCAGTAGGAAGCAGAAAAGTTCGAAACAGTTCAAACTCTGCACTTGCAATCTATTGTAACCTGTTAAAGTTAGAATAATTTTAACAGGTAACATTATAAAAGCATTACAATACTGACAGACTGGCCAATTAAAAACTGGAACATAAATATTACTTAACAAATCGAACAAACAAAAGATTTGAAGAGAGTTTAACCAAAATAATTAAATGGTTAGTCTAATAACAATTACAAAAATTTATTTTAGGAAGATATATGTTTAAATCAGCGCCTACTGATTTAATACTTGACCATTTCAGCAGTGTCTCTATCTAGTCCAGCAGCCTTACCACATTTCAAACTTCGAACCGTACATTGAATCTCTTTCATATGATATTCTCAGCGTCATCGAAGTCCGAGCCTAGTGTATCGCATACATTTCTCTACAAATATAATGAAATATTTTCCTGAATAATTTATAAAAAATAAAAAAAATCTAACGTAGGCTGAATGAACTATGAGGGATATTTCATTCGATGACGACCTTCGTGAACGAATGGGTTGCGCACCGGTTTTGAAGAACCCTGAGAACTCGGGTTCGATTCCCGGACGGGTCAACTTAGAAAAATCTGGGTCTGTGCCTGGGTGTACGTGGTGCCTTCATTGTTTCCGTTTCCATAGCACAAATCTTTAGCTATTTTTTTTTTTTTGGGATCAAAGCAACGTATGTCGTGTTGTCTCTATCTTTTTATTTATTTGTTTTAATTTATTATTTTCAGTGAACTCCAAGCCCCTGACCTTCGACGAGGTGTACAATCAGAGCTCGCCCACCAACTGCACCGTGTACTGCGGCGGTCTGACCACTGGTCTCACCGAAGAGCTCATGCAGAAGACCTTCCAGCCATTTGGTACCATACAGGAGATCCGAGTCTTCAAGGATAAGGGATACGCTTTTATAAGGTAAAAAGTGATACTTTTTTTTATAGAAAAGGGAGGCAAACGAGCAGGTGGCTCACGTGATGGTAAGTGATTACCGCCGCCCATGAACACCCGAAATACCAGAGGCATAGCAGATGCGTTGCCTCCCTTAGGGTGCCCCCTCACCCAGAATTGGGGGAGATTGGGGTGTGTGGGCCACCGGTTACCTGCACTCACCAGACGAAACGCAGAAGTTTGTTAGACTTCTACTTTACGTCGGTATTCTGTGAGGTCGTGGTACTTCCCCGGTCGAGCCGGCCCATTCAAGCAACAACAAAAGCTGATGCGTGGCTCTACCACTGTTAAAACTATTGTTGATATTAGGGTTGTGTGGTAAAACACGCGCTGACGTGATGGTAAGTGATGGAAGATGTGTCCACTGTAGACGTGAAAAACTTTTTAAAACAAGAGGGTGAAGCCGCAATAGCCCAGTAGTTGTGTGATCGGAATTGAGTCTACAGACCCGAGTTCGATCCCCAGTTGGTAAGCACGAGTCTACCAAATGGGGATACAATGTGTCGTTTGGCTTGGTCAAGACGGCGACGGGCTATCCATCTGTGACGTTGTCCCAAAAAAAGGAAGAAAAGTAAGGACTTAATTCTAAGGACTTAATTGTCGCGACTTATCACTACCCCAGTATTGTGGAATGCGCGTAGATATGAAAAAATATACGCCAAGCTGAGTTTGCAGTTAACTTGACGAGTAACAAAGAAAATTATTTATTAGAAACATTGGGAAGTAAAAAAATACGGGTTGCACTCCGGGAGTGCCGATAGAAGTGAAAACTTATTTCACTTTTAGATTTAAAATAAATGTTTTTATTTCCTTTATTTATCTAGATGCTAAAGTTGTTATTGAAAAAATTACTTTGCAACCCTCCGCATGCAAAATTCATTGTAAAGTTGGAAAGTTGTGAAGTTTTGCATGCGGAGGGTTGCGAAGTAATTTTTTCTATAACAACTTTTCAATGAATTTCCGCAAAGTAACGCCTGAGTCAATTAACTATCTTATCTAGATGCATTCGCGGTCTGCTAAATGTACATGCATATATAGTGTGTCCATATGGACACACTATAGCTGCGTCACGTAATGGTGACGAAAGTCCAGAGACTTTGCTCATCTAAAAATTTGCGTAACGCGCTAAAACAGTTTTTAGCTTCTTACATTAGGATCGGAGCAATGTATGTGATGTTGTCCCTATCTATGTATGCATTTATACATACATATATGTCAATAGTCAAGATAGCCGAGTTGTTGGGTGGTCGGAATTTCGATTCCAGAGACCCGAGTTCGATCCCCAGTTGGTAAGCACGAGTCTACCAAATGGGGATACAATGTGTCGTTTGGCTTGGTCAAGACGGCGACGGGCTATCCATCTGTGACGTTGTCCCAAAAAAAGGAAGAAAAGTAAGGACTTAATTCTAAGGACTTAATTGTCGCGACTTATCACTACCCCAGTATTGTGGAATGCGCGTAGATATGAAAAAATATACGCCAAGCTGAGTTTGTAGTTAACTTGACGAGTAACAAAGAAAACTATTTATTAGAAACATTGGGAAGTAAAAAAAAATACGGGTTGCACTCCGGGAGTGCCGACAGAAGTGAAAACTTATTTCACTTTTAGATTTAAAATAAATGTTTTTATTTCCTTTATTTATCTAGATGCTAAAGTTGTTATTGAAAAAATTACTTTGCAACCCTCCGCATGCAAAATTCATTGTAAAGTTGGAAAGTTGTGAAGTTTTGCATGCGGAGGGTTGCGAAGTAATTTTTTCAATAACAACTTTACAATGAATTTCCGCAAAGTAACGCCTGAGTCAATTAACTATCTTATCTAGATGCATTCGCGGGCTGCTAAATTTACATTCATATATGGACACACTATAGCTGCGTCACGTAATGGTGACGAAAGTCCAGAGACTTTGCTCATCTAAAAATTTGCGTACCGCGCTAAAACAGTTTTTAGCTTCTTACATTAGGATCGGAGCAATGTATGTGATGTTGTCCCTATCTATATATGCATTTATACATACATATATGTCTATTGACATATATGTATGTCACGATAGCCGAGTTGTTGGGTGGTCGGAATTTCGAGTCGAAAGACCCGAGTTCGATCCCCAGGTGGCAGTGCCAATGGGTTTTTTTTTTAAAATCTTATGTACGAATTTCATCGTTGGCTTGGACATAAAGGCGGCGACGGGCTCACCACCTGTCACGTTGTTCCGAAAATATCTTCGGTGGAAGGTGGGTCAAAGGGACTTAATTGTCTAGACTTGACCTCTGTCTACCCCTGTATTGGGGTTTGCGTGAAGATATTTATATTTATTATTTATTTATTTTATACATACATGTATGTATATAACAAATATATTTTCTCGAGTATGATGTGATACCTTAGTTGAATCTGATTTCATACTACAAATGCTTTAGCTGCTTGTAATGGGATCAGAGCAATGTATATGGAATTGTTCATATCTACGTATACATTTATTTATATTTATTATTTATTTATTTTATACATACATATATGTCATTAGTCAAGATAGCCGAGTTGTTGGGTGGTCGGAATTTCGAGTCGAAAGACCCGAGTTCGATCCCCAGGTGGCAGTGCCAATGGGTTTTTTAAAATCTTATGTACGAATTTCATCGTTGGCTTGGACATAAAGACGGCGACAGGCTCACCACCTGTCACGTTGTTCCAAAAATATCTTCGGTGGAAGGTGGGTCAAAGGGACTTAATTGTCTAGACTTGACCTCTGTCTACCCCTGTATTGGGAATTGCGTGAAGATATTTATACTTATTATTTATTTATTTTATACATACATATATGTATATAACAAATATATTTTCTCGAGTATGATGTAATACCTTAGTTGAATCTGATTTCATACTACAAATGCTTTAGCTGCTTGTAATGGGATCAGAGCAATGTATATGGAATTGTTCATATCTACGTATACATTTATTTATATTTAAATCTGTTTCAGATTTTCGACAAAGGAGAGCGCCACCCACGCCATTGTGGCCGTTCACAATACCGACGTTAACGGACAGCCGGTTAAGTGCTCCTGGGGCAAGGAGTCCGGGGATCCCAACAATGCACAGGCACAAGGACAGGTGACTTTTCCTGAAGAGAAAAAGTATAAAAAAAAACTTCTTCATGCAATTCCCAATACAGGGGAAGACAGAGTCTAGACAATTAAGTCTCTTCGACCCACCTACCACCGAAGATACAGAACAGGGTGACAGATGGTGAGCACGTCGCCGTCTTTATGTCCAATCCAAAGGTATAATTCGTACATAAGTTTTTTGAAAAACCCATTGGCAAGAGCCTGCCACCTGAGGATCGAACTCGGGTCTCTTGACTCGAATTCCGATCACTAAACCACTCGCCCATGTGACTTTGTATAAAAATATCTTAATAATTTTATTGCGATATATATTTAAGCCATCTTTACCTCAAAATAAAAACGTCTCAGTTATAACATAGATGAACTAATCTCATTAAATCCATCGAAAGCTTAATGTATGTAAATTTGATGGCGTCTCTGTTAAGTTTCTTTCAGATGCAAATTATTCTAATGGACACAGATCCGAAGACTATTTATTAAGAGAATACATAATGTTCTTGCGAAGAGAGACTTAATGTTTTAATCAAATTTAATTAACGGATACAAGCAACATCTAATTATCTGTAATGAATTCAAAATTCCCTCGAGATGTGTCCTACGGCAAGGGGGGTTTCTCTCTCAGAAATAGGATTGTGTTTTTTATTATGCAATTTTATTGATTTTTAAAGCATATTTATGCTGAACTTTAATGTGAATAAATTAAAGAGAAAAATGTTTTTAAACATGTTTTTAAAAATTAGTTGGCTTTATCTTATTGATAATTCCTAATTGAAAAGGGATAGTAGATGGCACTAATGCCAAAACAAGGCATAAGTAAAGAAAAGAGAACGCAGATTTAAAATTTCAAATGATGCGTGTAAGGCACGGTAGCTCGGAGGCAATTAAGTTTTTTTTATTAATATCTTCACACATTTTACGAATATTATTAGACAGAGCTCTAGAAAAGTAAGTCCTTTCGGCTCACGTCTCACGGAAGCACACGAACGTGACAGACCGACCGCCTACCGCCTGTCGCCGCTGTATTGAAGCGGTACAATGTTTTAACATATTTTTATGTAGATAGAGTTAATAATAGAGTGACAACTCGCAAAGCATTGCGGGAAGTCGATGGATGCAGGTGGCTGGTGACCTTTGTGGAAAATTTTGAGGGAGGTCCATGTTCAGTAGTGGAATCTTGATAGACTGTAACGAAGAAGAAAAAGAAATATTCATATGTACATATAAAAATCAATGACTCGAGCACAAACATTCATATATGTCGCAGAATCAAGATAAGGCAACAATTTTGGTTACAACGCCATCTATTAAAAGTCTTCGGAAACGTCAAGTAGTGCGCTTGAGTTAGGTCGATACAGGAAGTGACAGAGCGGATTTGACTACTATGTGTTGGTAATGTAATTTGACTTCTGATATATAGTGTCTTCAGAATATTCTCGGGTCTTCACTTACGAAACAGACGGCAGTGTGAACGGTCATCTTCCTGTATCGAACATACTGCGTTTCACCCATTTGGATCAGTTTTCTGATATGGCTCAAGACGGATCTAACAACGAGTTGCCTCACGTGGACTAGCCTAGGCCGACATATTTATCACACATGTTTATTCCCTTGCGGGACTCGAACCCGAAACCTTCAACTCCGAAGGCTGTATCACTGCCAAACTTAACTGTCGTAACCCTAGATCTTTTGTTCATTGTAAAAGAAGTAATTGAACTACAAAGGAGGTTATAATAAACCTGAAATGGAGTTATCTCCTCTGAAAACTAAATTTTAATCAACTGGTGTTTTTGATAAAGATTTGTAAGTAACGATACTTACAATAAAACCGGTTTTAATAAATTATGTTTAAGACGCATATTGTTAAAAGAAAACAATATTAAGTTGTATCCATTTTGTAATTTTATTTATATAAACTAGCTGTCGTTAATGACATTTTGCATCGCGGTATGGTTTACTTAAGTGGATTTAATAAGTACCTAGATATCTTACTAACATATAGAAAAATAGGAGGAATAAACAAGAATGTATTAGCAGTATATGCAATATAAGACAATGTGATACTAGAATTAGGTATCATATTCATATAGCAAGGTAGATCAGTACATAGTTGTTGTTTTAATTAACAGCCCTTCTAGTGTGCACAACAATATGGGACAATAACAATAACAACCGCAGTTTATAACACTTTTTCTGCTACGCAAATTTTTTATTAAATTTTAAAGCATGTAAATTGTGCTGAACTTTTGTAGTATTAAATTAAAGAGAAAAAATGTTTTTAAAATTTCAACTGACACGGCTCTGAGGCAAGAGCATTGCCAAGGTTCGGCAGAAGTCGCTGGTTCGAATCCCGCCCGTGTCAGTTGAAATTTTAATAACATTTTTTTTTCTTTAATTTAATAAAATCTTCTTCTACTTTACTTTCATGACTGAGTGGTCGGGTGGTCGGAATTTCGAGTCGAGAGATTAGAGTTCGATCCCCAGGTGGCAGGCTCGTACCAATGGGTATTGCAAAACTTATGTATGAATTAAATCGTTGGCTTGGACATAAAGACGGCGACAGGCTCACCACCTGTCACGTTGTCCCGAAAATATCTTCGGTGGAAGGTGGGTCGAAGGGACTTAATTGTCTAGACTCGACCTCTGTCTAACCCTGTATTAAGAACGGCGTTTATATAACATATTGATACTAAGTCACAATAGCCGAGTGGTTGGGTGATAGGAATTCTAGTCAAGAGATCCGATTTCGATCCCCAGATGGCAGGCTCGTACCAATGGGTTAATCAAACCCTTATGTACGAATTCTATCGTTTTCTTGGACATAAAGACGCCGACGGGCTCACCACCTGTCACGTTGTCCCGAAAATATCTTCGATGAACGGTGGGTCTGTAATGTACTTAGTAATTGGAGACACAAAGAAACACAACTCGCTTAATAACCATTTATTCGCAGAATGCTTGCAAAAACACTCTTTCCTATATGGGGTATATTACATAGTTCATGTATAACTTACCATCTTAATCAACCTTACATTACTGGGTCAAAGGGACTTAATTGTCTATACTAGACCTCTGTCTACCCTTGTATTAGGAATATTTATTAATTACATTTTATAATAAATTAAATAGGTTTCATCTTTTTTTCATCCCTTGCTTTGTTGCGCCTGCTACAAAATTTCACCACAGAATAGTTTGATTGGTAGAGAATGCCAAGGGGCATTAAGTCCGCCTTTTGTGTAAATGATTTCCAATAAAAAAGCTTATACTTGGTACCGATCTTCACGGTGAAATTCCTTTCATTTCCAGCTCGGTGGAACAGCATACAGTCCCTTTGGCGCTGCATACTCCGCGGGCGGGGTTCCGCCGGCATCCTACTGGTACAACACGTATCCACAGCAGCTTGGTGGTTTCCTGCAAGGAGTCCAGGGCGTCCAGGGCTATTCGTATGCGGGACAATTCGCTGGCTACCAACAGCAGTATATGGGGTAAGACAGATTTTTTTATAGAAAAGGGAGGCAAACGAGCAGGTGGCTCACGTAATGGTAAGTGATTACCGCCGCCCATGAGCACACGCAATACCAGAGGCATAGCAGATGCGTTGTGCCTTGAGTTGCCGTAGAGTGCCCCCCAGAATTGGGGTGAGGGGGTGTGTGGGCCTCCGGTTACCTGCCACCAGACGAAACGCAGAAGTTTGTTAGACTTCTACTTCCGCCGGTATTCTGTGAGGTCTTGGTACTTCCCCAACCGGCCCATTCACGCAACAATAAAAGCTGATGCGTGGCTCTACCACTGTTAATATGGCATTAGTGTCACAGGGTTCTCCAATGGAACTCGAACGGCATTAGTGTTGCAGTTTTGGATGATGCTTCACGAGATGGATTGACGACTTGCAGAATGTTGCGGGAATTCGATGGATGTAGGTTTCAGAGGATCGTTCTTTGCGGAAAATTTTGGGGGACGCCTATGTTCAGCAGGCTGCAAAGAAGAAGAATGTCAATGTGAAAGAGTCTTAAGTATAATCTGTCCTTGAAGCAGTAGCCACGTACCATCACATAGTCTGTGGCTACTGCGACTTTCAAGGAAAGACTATACAGTTGTTCTATTTACTAAGATCGGGCCGTGAGGTCCTCATGTGAAGCAGTTTCTAAAGGAATTGTATCCGCGACTGATAGTAGACGCTGGTGACAAGAGGGCTGGTTCTCTTATCTCGCTCAAATATTTTCACCATTCAACCATTTCACCATTTAATAGGTAAATACAGTCAGCTTTCTTCGTACTTCCGTTTTAGACAATATAGAAAAATGTTTTTTCTACTGATCCGTCCGGGAATCGGACCCGGGACCTTAAATCTGGCGACACCTTGAAGACCGGTGTGTCTGTCACTCGTCCACGGAGGTCGTCTACTTATTTGATGTTTTGTTGCAGCATGGGCGGCGTGCAGCTCCCTTGGGCACTGGGCGGTGGAGTGGGTGGAGTTGGCTCTGTTGGGGGAGTGGCCGCGATGTCCCAACCGCCCCAAGTGCTCCACTACCCAGTACAGCACTTCCAGGTGCAACCAGTAAGTATAGCTAGAAATATCGAGGACGCTGTGCTTGGGTTCTGCCAAGCAACTTAAATAAATATATATCTTCACGCAATTCCCAATACACGGGTAGACAGAGGTCTATTCTAGACAATTAAGTCCCTTTGACCCACTTTCCACTGATGATATTTTCGGGACAAAGTGATAGGTGGTGAGCCCGTCGCCGCCTTTATGTCCAAGCCAACGATATAATTCGGACATAAGTTTTTGAAAAACCTATTGGTACGAGCCTGCCACTTTGGGTTTTTATCAGCATTATCTTCTATTTACTAGCCTATCACTGTCACGGTAGCCGAGTAGTTGGGTGATCGGAATTCGAGTCGAGAAAAAACGTTGCTTTGGATATAAAGGCGGTAACAGGCTCACAACTTGTCACGTTGTCCCAAATCAATTCGGTGCAAGGTGGGCCGAAAGGATTTAATTGGGATAAACCTCTGTCCACCCCAGTACTGGGAATGGCGCGCATGGCATGCCAGGTAGGCTACCTGGGCATCAAAAGTGGGTCTCTTGACTCGAATCCCGATCACACAACCTCACGGCTAACTTTTTGCATACATTGCTCTGATCAGATCAGAAACAACGAAGGTAGCACAAACATACGGAACACCCAGAACAGAAGGTTATGTGCGAATTATATCGTTGGCTTAGACCAAAAGACGGCGACGGATCACCACCTGTCACGTTGTCCCGGAAATATCTTCGTTGGAAAGTGGGTTGAAGGTACTTAATTGTCTAGACTAGACCTCTGTCTAACTCTGTATTGGGAATTGCGTTTAGATATTTTATTTTTATGTATTTATTTTTTATAACATGAGACTTATTCTCCGTAGATCGGTGAGGACGAATGGCTGGCGCCCAGCCTCCTCGTGTGAGGGCAGCGAGCGCCACCGCCCGAAACCTGCTGCTGTCTACAAAAAGAGTGGATCTAACTGTTCTTAACCTTTCGATGTCCCGTTTTGTTACATTTCATACACACTGTTTCATTCCGATTTGTTACGTTTACCTTTGTAACATTTACGTTTGTTACATTTACATTTGTAACATTTGCATTTGTAACATTTTGTTTTATTGCTCAATGTTTGTCACCTACGCATTACTGGTTATTGCCAGAATCTGATGGGTTGTTATTGTTTTTTTTATTAGTTTTGTTAGGTTGTTATAATGCTCCAGGTATAAGAGATTATTTTCGTTTTTGTTATTGTTATAAAAATTATTTATTTGTATTTTAATTTCGGTTGATTTGAAAATTCTATAGATTGATAAGCTATTTGCTTAATAAATGTATATCGTGTTTCGGATAAATATTTATTCAGAAAATTTAAATCATAGATAGATTTTGAAATTGTCGAATTATGACTAACTTAAGTCATCTTTTGCAACATAAAATCATCTATTCCCTGACTATTAATTTAAATTATATTCATTGTTTCACTTCGCTTTGGAATTTCATATTTGCTATTATGTTCGAATTTTGAATTTATATTTTTTCTATTAATCTTCAAGGCAGCAGGTCGCGGATTGTGTGACAGAAATCAAAAAATTTAAGGTCATAGAATACTTCTTAGTGAGATAAGCTTCCGTTGACCACACCTAGGTCGTTTCTTTTCAGACGAAAACAAAATGTGAGTCACTCTTATCGAATGATTTATTTCTAAAACGCTGCTTATGAGTGCATGGAAAAAAATGCAATTATATTAAATAAAAAAATAAAGATAACTTTTAGAAAATATTATATAGTATAATCGATTTAAGTATATTGAATTATAAGCGATAGTTTTTAAGAGTATTTAAGACAAAGTGAAGGTGTGAACATTTTTCAGTCGACATCCAAATATAAGGATGGATCTTTATGAGCAAACGAAGTCCTCTAAACGAAGCTTCAACAAATCGGGATGTGTATAGGAAAGGTGATACAGTACCAAACATCAGTTAGCACAAGTGTAGACTAAGATTAGTGGGAAAAAAATTACGTAGATTTTTGGAAACATGTTTAGTAGGGACCCTAGTTGAAATGTAAGCATGGGTTACATCACTGAGTGAGAAGTTTTTTAAGACAATTTTATATCCGACGAGAATGCTAGGTACGTATAAGTGAATATAGATTAAAAAAATACGAATAGAAATGCTATACAAAGAGTTTCTAGTCACTTTTTTTGTTTCTTAAATTTTTTTTCCGTAACGAGACAATGCCAAATTCAGACCCGTAAGATATTAAACTCATGATACATTTATTAAACTACTGTTATAAATAAAAATGGTTGTGTCTAAATGTAAAGGAACACTTAAAAACAACTTCGTGGAAAAATACCGAAATGTAGTAAAATATTAGATTTATTTATTGGATAAGTGAAAAGAAAAAATATTTATTGCTATAGATCGTAAGGAGCATTTAATCTTTTACTGTAGCTAGTCGAAATACGGAGGTGTGCGTGACGTGTGTTACTTATGTTTTGTTACAAACGACTTAATTTCAGTGGGATGTAACATTTTCGATGGTTACACGCCGATTTGTATCTTTGCTGTGTTTATTTCCGGCGTGGCGAAGAGTAAACGTTACATGTTGTAATGTAAATGAAATTGAGTCGCTCTAGACCGTCTTTTTTGAAACTTTTTGACGACGCGCGTGTCGACGTGTTCGTCACTATTTCTCTAACATATTTTGTAAATGATGTATTTTATACGTTATATTTTAAAAAAAAAGAAATGTATTATCGTTTGACTGTCGTAATAAATTTGTTTCCCTTTAGCGTACTTTGTTTTGTGCATAGATGAAAAACTTGTGAGACATATCGCTAGGAGTTATTATAAGATATTTATATATGTATATATATATTATTACATTATATTAGTTGATTTCAGCTAAAGAACGAATTGTTCAGTCAATTTTGATCATCCAGTCAATCGTGAAAGGTAATTCGTGTTTTAAATGATAATTACAAGTACATACATATTCTATGACGTGTATGAAAGAATATGTAGCGTTATTTATAACAAATTGACATTGCGTTCCGTTCGTTGTAAATCATTTAAAACATGTCTAACGAGGTAGGACCTCTAATTGCATAATATCACAACTTGTGTATGACAGAGTTTTAGATAGTCAAATTTAGTAATAGTCGACATTATGATGCTAGAAAGTAGGAAGATTATTACATTAATGCCTATAATCGCTTGAAATAGGATACAGTAAGTAACATATTAACCCAATTAGAGATAACCCGTGGGCGACTCGGGTGCTTTTGGCGGATTTAATGCTGTTTGGGCAATTTCTATGGTGAAGAAATGTCATGTCTAAATGCTAGGGACTTCACTGGGAGACCGGGCATTTTCGAGAGTTAAAAAAAGACAAATAATTAAAGTCTACTCAATGGGCTTGTTAACTGTCTAGAGGAAATCAACTTGCCCGCGTCCTTATGAGCCATCGGTAACCCTAGCCAGAATGGATAGAGAACTTTTAACTTGTCCTTTCTGTCGAAAGCACCTTAGCGTCGGTATAATTGTAGTTATGACATATTCGTAAGCCGCCGACCGTCTGATTTACTTGTGTATCGGACACGTGTCCGCGTTTTGGAGAGCGTCGTTGCCTTTACCTTGTTGCTAATCTTCCTTCATCTATACATATAATTGCTATATATAGGTTAAGATAACAGCTTTGCTGTCTAATTAGATGTAACGCTGGCTAAGTTGTATCGATGAAGAATCAACCATTATAAAATGGATTTATAACATGTTAGCTAGGTAAATTGCAAGATATATTTAAATTAAAATTATATATACAAAAAAAAATATTGTGCAAACATAACATTACGTATATCGTTTTAGATAGATAGGCTATTGAATTTTTGAGTGTTCTTTTTGTGTTTTATTTTGTTGTTTTGTTTTCAATCATTTCAAGTCCATTCCATTCGTGGTTAAGGTGTCTTATATAATTTTAAGTCCCAAAGGATAACACCAATATATAAAATCCTCAATATTATTGTAAAATGTAGATTTGAAGGAGGTGGAAGGTCCTTTTCTATCTAGACGAAATCTCATTGAAAATGCCTTATCGATAAAAGATTTACACTTTATAATTTATTTAAATTATCATAATTATCGTAGTGTTTGAAATGGTACATTCATCATAAATGTTAAAATATAGACCAGAAGAACTTATCACTTCTCTCTTACAAAGAACGAATGATAGAAACAATATGAGAGGAAAACATTGAAGGATTTGAAATCACATGACGTATGTAATAGCAAAGCTATGTTGTTAAGTCACCTTGTTACTGATGGATTCTGGACTAAAAAAATTTAAATCTAAACGGTAAATAGGGTGACAAGCGAGCTATAAGTCGACTTCATGATAAGTGACTCCTGTAGCTCATGACACCAGCAAACATTTCAAAAGGTGAAATTTACAAATGCGTTCTGAGTCCCGAGGACTTAGATCGATTACCTCATGATCCGTAACCAGGATGGCTCTCTATACCCCCTCAAACCAGAACATAACAGTTGTTACATTGCTATGTAACAGCAAAAACTGTGTGATAGTGATCTCAATGACTCATAGGCAGAGGAGTCTACCACTTAAAGCTAATTATAATCTATCTTCAAAATTATTTAAGTTCAAAATTAATGAATTTGGCGATGAAAAGACACCTTTGTACAACTATCTTCTTAAAGTATTCATACATACATACATATAGGGCTAATTAACTCCACTGCAGGACATAGGCCTCTCCCATAGGGAGGGTTTGCCGTAATCGCCACGCGGATGCCGTAATCGCGTAATGGCAAGCGGATTAGCGATCGCAGTACCAGACCACTCACACCTCAGACGCTGCTGCCCGACTTCGTTCTGATTATTTTGGTCTGATATTTTTAGAACTGGTTATTCCGCCGTCTATCGGTTACCGTAAGGCTATTCAAGGCAGTTTCCCGTAGTCGCCTCTTACGTCATCCTCGGGAAGAAAGGGAGTGGTAATATTCTTACGCCGTTGCCACACGGAATCACAATAAAGTATACAATAAAGTGTAAATAAATAAATAATGATGAAGCGTCAATAGCCTGATGATTTAGGGTGTGGTCTGTGAAACATAACGTAGCTGGTTTGAGCCATTCGACTATTGTTGTAAACCAAAAGCGGACAAGCATTGTAGCTTAGTTGGAGTGGGTAACAAGAATACTAGTAATGTAATTTGGCATTGCTAGTACTGTTTAAACAGTATAAGTCATAAAAATGACACAATATTAATCGTTGCGAAAAAATTTCATATTTTGGCATTTGTATTGCAGTTGCGTTTTGGTTAGGAGGCATACAGACCAATATCAACATCTTAGGTATTTAATATTTCTCTTTAATCTAATAACATAAAAGTTCAGCATAAATATGCTTTAAAAATCAATAAAATTGCATCTTAGATATGTTGATATCCAATACACATTTCAATGTTTATGGTTATCTTCGACATTCGAGAAAAAAGCGAATGGTTATATTCTTATACTGTTATCACGCGGCGTTAGAATATACCTCTAACATACAAAATATTTTTTGTTTATTCACCTAACTTACTGTTATTTACGTGTTGCCGACGCTTCAATATTGTGCCATGTTAAGGTGTCTAGAAGCCCACTTGTCCCAACTGTAACTATTCTTTGCTCAAAAACCCTACAACCTTACACCGATTACCTTTAACCTTCCGATCCACAGATAAGTCGTTTGTCCGACTTCCTCTTTGTAAAGAAAATAATTTTGAATGTACCATTTCAAACATATTACGTGCCAAACAGTTTTGTTGTGTCTCAGTTAGTATCGTCTCGCTAAGTATACCGTCTTTCCGAGATATAAATATAACACCAATTGTTCAGACTTAAGCGAATAATCCTCTAAGAGAGATTCTAAATTGAGTTTTATGGCCTTGAATGTGTAGTGTCGTATATAGTAAATATACTACATCTATCTATTAGTTGATTACTTTGTAATATACATTTTTAATGATATAATTATAATAATTATTATTTAATAGTATAATTATAATATTAATATTAATAAGTAAGTTTGCAGCTCGACTCTACAGCAGAATACACAAAATCCGTAGCAGATCTCAAAAATTGAGACTCTGTACCTTGTTAAGGTTTTGTTATATGACCGGAAAGCGAATAAGCTATTATGAATCATAAGCTCTAAATTGTTTATTTGTTTTTTTTTGTATTTCAATTGACTTAATATTCTATTGAAAATAATATATGTACATTTTATATAATTTTATTTTATTTTTTACTTGCAACGCAGACGAGTGTCGTCTCTCCAAATTTAAATTCATGATTTCATCCCGTTAAATGATTTTTAATATTACAAAACCAAGCTACAGCTTTGGATATGCTTATTTGTAAAGACACCTAAAGATGCTATCTAACTTTCAATATTCTGTAGAACTGTACTCATTATTTTTCGAAATCAAACTTTAGTTGCATTAACTGTTGGTATTTGATTGTAAATTGTTTACAATTCTGAATCTATATCTTTGTATAAAGATTTGATTGCTTTCCATAGAGCTAGCTCAATGTAATCTTGGACCTTGAATAAATAAAATGAAGCTCTAAACGCATTCAGGGCCATGAAATATTAGACTATAGTGTTCGTATGTAACAATTACTCAGTGTTTTCAGTTCTTAAAATCTAGTAGATTTTCCTTTGTTTTAGAAGAAGCTAGACTTTTGATGTGTTGTAGTATTAAAGTGTACCCAGAGCGCGTGCTTAAGGAGAACCTTGTTTTCTACTGGAATATGAACAACATATTTTTTGAGACTTATAAAAATGGATGTTATAATCCCATTGTCTTGTAACTGTTCTCAGTTTATCTTGTTACGTTCGTAAGTGTTTAGGGAAGTCATTTAATAAATGTTCGCTCTTCGTGTTCTATGTTGGTTTTTAGACGTTATCTGTTCTGTTTTAAAGATATCTTTGTAATACTGTGACGATTTTCGAAATAAAAATCGGCTTTTGTCACTTTAAGTGACTTTTGTTACGACGTAATTTTTATTTGTTATAAGTATTATACTTATTTTGTTACACGTTCCTTATTTTTGGTGTGACCAATTTAACTATTGGAATTAATTTTAAATAATGAATGTTATTACTATGAAATAACTGTCATTCAGGCCTTGATTTTTATTTCGAAGATTTCAGGAACTCAGCAATAATTACGCAATAGTTGTGTGTGGTAGAAATTATTATTTTCATGTACTGCTAGTTTGTCATTTTTGTAACGTCGACATTTGAAGTTAAACTTTCATTTTATTTCCGTGAATACGATTCAGTCGAAGACATTCGAATATGAATAGAGATGTTAACATGTAGTAGTAATAGATTGTATAGACGTCACCTTTTTATTTCTTAAAATTAATAAATGTATACCGCGTCATAGATGAATCGTGTATCGTACCGTGTGTTCTCAAAATCGAAAAGTCAAATGACAGCTAAATTCACGAGTCACGTGTCACAAGGCTTCACAGATTATTATAACATAAATTAGTTTCTTATTTAGACATTTACGGTCCCCCTTCCTTTGTTCTACCGTCCATAAATGTTGTCAACACGTAGTCTTAGATAAGCAGTAGTCACTTCGAGCCATCTTTTCCTTTCACCTTCACATATAACGCACACTGATCATCGTATGTAGACGAAAAATCTGAGCTTTTATTTTTAAATAACAATGTGATGCTGCGAACTTACAAAATGACCACAAAGTGTTAGTGATTTTATCGTAATTTCCCCGTTTTGTATTTCTATTAAAATATTGACTATCCCTACACTACTTGATATATGTATATCATCGTGATGTGATATATTTAAGGTGTTGAAAACTATTTCATACTTGTAGACTGGCCGCAAACAAGATGGATTCTGTCAATATTTTTTTTAATTTTAAATTCTATAAATATGGCGGCCAGCAGTTGATTTGCATACCCTGTTCGGATATATTTTCGAAATCGTTTTATGTTCGGATGCTCGCATAAATTAAGTGGAAAAAATGTAGAATTAATTGAAATAGTTAAGAATATTTAATAAGATCTTGGCTTGTCTGTTATGTTTACTATGTTGAAAATCTCTGAATTGGTTTTTAAGACATGTTTTTGTTGACCAGTGTTATTCGGTTTTGGCGGGAAAAATATTATATACTTGTTAATTTGGTCGATATTACAGCTGTTCTTACTATATCGAGTATATAAATGTCCGTTTTTCTTAACAAGCGTTATAATTTTATTGTAATATCTATTTATTTTAACATGTCCGTTAAAATAATATTATTACATTTTAAAAAATATTATTTCCCGCCAAAACCGGACATGTTTAGGATGTTAATTTGAACATATTTTAAATAAATGAAGTTATCAATGAGATGAAAATATACATAGGCATAAAATGATGTACCCTGTACCTACCTATAGCATTTAATATAATTATAAAACATACATATGACATATAGTATGTAAGGATGATATGAGAAATAAAAAAAATAAAATTAAACATTGCGTTTTATTTATTTAATCCCCATCTTTATCGCCTTTTCTTTACTCTCCTTACAGAAGATATTGCCATATCGCCATTATTGATAGGATATTTTATTTTAGAATATTTTACTCTGTTAAGACAGACAACTATAAATATTATAAATTAATTGATATCAATCTATGTTAAAGGATGGCACTGAATTCAAAACATATTATAATATTGTAGTTTAGTAATATACTTGTTAAGTTGGTAACTAGATAATATAAATGAAATAAAATATGAATTTGTATAGGTTTAATAATCAACTGACAACATTCTAAGCCAACTTGGAAGCTAATAATATTTTTATTGAATTTGATTGAAAAAATAATTTTTATTTTTCTAGCTATTTATACAAATACTATAATTATTCAATCATTTAATTAAAAAAGAAGTAATTTATTTTTATTGTTTTATGAATTCAGTTGAAATGTTACAAAACAAATCCACATCAGGGTCACACTCTTTTGCCATAAGATCATATGACGTCACTAACATGTTCATGGCGCCAGTGAAGTTATATATATATATATATATATATATATATATATATATATATATATATATATATATATATATATATATATATATATATATATATATATATATATATATATATATATATATATATATATATATATATATATATATATATATATATATATATATATATATATATATATATATATATATATATATATATATATATATATATATATATATATATATATATATATATATATAACTCACGCTTACTACTTAAACAAAGTACGCAGATTTCTGTTTAATTTATGGGTGTTTTTTTTATTTTGCAGAAAAACAGTACCTTTCGTCGTAATGATATTTTATTATATACCTTTTGTTTTTTATGTCAAAACTAGACTCAATTAAGTATTACATTTTTAACTTGAAAATCCATGGTTTTATAATCCCTTTACTACAAGTTTGCTATAATATTGTTCTATGTATAATCGTTCAGAGTTCGGAGCATTTTTAAAACATCTGTCAATCTTAATAATATTTTATGATATTCTAACAAGAGTACAAGAGCGCTCCTGAGTATTTAGATTGTTTTCAAAATTTCTAAGTCTTAATATGATTAATCCAATGAACAATGGTACACTAATCTACAAAAAAAAGGATTTCAGTATTTAATTCTGAACCTTAACTCTCAGGTAATAGGGTGTAAATTACGTTACACGATATACGAAAGCCATTGTTTGGCGACCCGTCGCCACGGAAAGCATCGTCACGCCAGAAATCGGTTTTACGTGCGGCTATAGATGTTTCACATCAAAAAATTAATTATTTAATAATTGGGTGGACACCCAATGTTTTGTAAAAATAACAGTGATTTAAATGGACATATTTTTAAAGAGTCACGATATCCGAGTGGTTGGGTGGTCGGAATTTCGAGTCGAGAGACCTGAGTTCGATCCTCTGGTGGCAGGCTCGGACCAATGGGTTTTAAAAATTTTATGTACGAATTATATCGCTGGTTTGGACATAAAGACGGCGACGGGCTCACCACCTGCCACGTTGTCCTGAAAAATCTTCGGTGGAAGGTGGGTCGAAGGGCCTTTATTATCAAGACTAGACCTCTGTCTACCCCTGTATTGGTAATTGCGTGAAGACATTTAGTTACTTATTTTATTTATATTTTTAAATGTGTTTGTATGTCTTTATATGAATAATATTTTAAAATAGTATCTTGAGTGTTAGTCACTTTCCTCGGATCATAACTTCACTGGCGCCATGAACATGTTAGTGACGTCATATGATCTTATGGCAAAAGAGTGTGACCCTGATGTGGATTTGTTTTGTAACATTTCAACGGAATTCATAAAACAATAAAAATAAATTACTCCTTTTAAATTAAATGATTGAATAATTATAGTATTTGTATAAATAGCTAGAAAAATAAAAATTATTTTTTTCAATCAAATTCAATAAAATGTTATTAGCTTCCAAGTTGGCTTAGAATGATGTCAGTTGATTATTAAACCTATACAAATTCATATTTTATTTCATTTATATTATCTAGTTACCAACTTAACAAGTATATTACTAAACTACAATATTATAATATGTTTTGAATTCAGTGCCATCCTTTAACATAGATTGATATCAATTAATTTATAATATTTATAGTTGTCTGTCTTAACAGAGTAAAATATTCTAAAATAAAATATCCTATCAATAATGGCGATATGGCAATATCTTCTGTAAGGAGAGTAAAGAAAAGGCGATAAAGATGGGGATTAAATAAATAAAACGCAATGTTTAATTTTATTTTTTTTATTTCTCATATCATCCTTACATACTATATGTCATATGTATGTTTTATAATTATATTAAATGCTATAGGTAGGTACAGGGTATATCATTTTATGCCTATGTATATTTTCATCTCATTGATAACTTCATTTATTTAAAATATGTTCAAATTAACATCCTAAACATGTCCGGTTTTGGCGGGAAATAATATTTTTTAAAATGTAATAATATTATTTTAACGGACATGTTAAAATAAATAGATATTACAATAAAATTATAACGCTTGTTAAGAAAAACGGACATTTATATACTCGATATAGTAAGAACAGCTGTAATATCGACCAAATTAACAAGTATATAATATTTTTCCCGCCAAAACCGAATAACACTGGTCAACAAAAACATGTCTTAAAACCAATTCAGAGATTTTCAACATAGTATCGTATAAAACAGAACAGATAACGTCTAAAACCAACATAGAACACGAAGAGCGAACATTTATTAAATGACTTCCCTAAACACTTACGAACGTAACAAGATAAACTGAGAACAGTTACAAGACAATGGGATTATAACATCCATTTTTATAAGTCTCAAAAAATATGTTGTTCATATTCCAGTAGAAAACAAGGTTCTCCTTAAGCACGCGCTCTGGGTACACTTTAATACTACAACACATCAAAAGTCTAGCTTCTTCTAAAACAAAGGAAAATCTACTAGATTTTAAGAACTGAAAACACTGAGTAATTGTTACATACGAACTTCCACCGAAGATTTTTTCAGGACAACGTGGCAGGTGGTGAGCCCGTCGCCGTCTTTATGTCCAAACCAGCGATATAATTCGTACATAAAATTTTTAAAACCCATTGTTCCGAGCCTGCCACCAGAGGATCGAACTCAGGTCTCTCGACTCGAAATTCCGACCACCCAACCACTCGGATATCGTGACTCTTTAAAAATATGTCCATTTAAATCACTGTTATTTTTACAAAACATTGGGTGTCCACCCAATTATTAAATAATTAATTTTTGATGTGAAACATCTATAGCCGCACGTAAAACCGATTTCTGGCGTGGCGACGCTTTCCGTGGCGACGGATCGCCAAACAATGGCTTTCGTATATCGTGTAACGTAATTTATAACCTATTATCTGAGAGTTAAGGTTCATAATTAAATACTGAAATCCTTTTTTTTTAGATTAGTGTACCATTGTTCATTGGATTAATCATATTAAGACTTAGAAATTTTTGAAAACAATCTAAATACTCAGGAGCGCTCTTGTACTCTTGTTAGAATATCATAAAATATTATTAAGATTGACAGATGTTTTAAAAATGCTCCGAACTCTGAACGATTATACATAGAACAATATTATAGCAAACTTGTAGTAAAGGGATTATAAAACCATGGATTTTCAAGTTAAAAATTTAATACTTAATTGAGTCTAGTTTTGACATAAAAAACAAAAGGTATATAATAAAATATCATTACGACGAAAGGTACTGTTTTTCTGCAAAATAAAAAAAAACACCCATAAATTAAACAGAAATCTGCGTACTTTGTTTAAGTAGTAAGCGTGAGTTATATATATATATATATATATATATATATATATATATATATATATATATATATATATATAAACCTTAGTACCCATCAGCATCGTCCCATAAGGAACTTCGTTCCAAAATCATCCATGTAAATTTTAGTAAGTCTTATGTTTGGTTACCTTTCTTACCAAATTACCTGCTCTGATGTCACTAGGCGATGCACTCCACGAACGCTGGTGTTTAAAGAACATGAGACACTACTGAGAATCTAAGACAGACGGAGGTCAAGTCTAGACAATTTAGTCCCTTTGACCCCCATTCCACCGAAGATATTTTCGGGACAACGTGGCAGGTGGTGAGCCCGTCGCCGTCTTTATGACCAAGCCAACGATGAAATTCGTACATAAGTTTTTAAAAAACTCATTGGTTCTGCCACCTGGGGATCGAACTCGGGTCTCTCGAATCGAAATCTGACCACCCAACAACTCGGCTATCGTGACCGTTCTATCTATCTCTGTTCTGTCTATCTATCTATCTGTCTGTTGAGAACTGAGACTGTTCTATCTATCTATCTGTTGAGAATCTAAGGTTTCATCTATGTGAGGATAAGTTATCTCAGATCGTACTGGGATTTTACTCTTTCAGATGTTATGCTGTGCAGCTTTGAAAAGATTTTAACTGTCCTAAAACGACTAAATCTAGAATGGCTCTGCGGTAACGGCGTAAGATTATTGCCACTACCTTTCTTCCCGTGGCGGGATCACCGTCTCTAAAAATATCAGACAGAAATAATCATACCGAAGTTGGGCAGCAGCGTCTGAGGTGCGATTGGTCTGGTACTGCGATCGCCAATCCGCTTGCCAAGCGTGGCGATTATGGCAAATCCTCCCTATGGGATAGGTATGTCGTGCAGTGGACTTTAAAGGCCGTTATGTATGTTATGTACATCATGTATGTATGTAGAGTCTAGAGCACTTTAATATGAATTCGTTTGACGAGCACAGCACAGTCATATAGTTTATATTATGTCAAAATCGTACGACGAACGTACTTTGTATGAACTTTAAAAGAAGTTTAACACTTATTCAACGTACGTACTTAACGTCACGTACGTAAAGTCTCGATAGCAGAGTGGTTGGGTGGTAAAATTTTTGAGTCAAGAGATCCGAGTTCGATCCCCAGTTGGCAGGCTCGTACCAATGGGTTTTAAAAATGTATGTACGAATTATATCGTTGGCTTGGACATAAAGACGGTGACGGGCTCACCACCTGCACCGATGTCCCGAAAATATATTCGGTAGAAGGGACTTAATTGTCTAGACTTAGATTTCAGTCTACCCCTGTATTGGGAATTGCGTGAAGATATTATGTTTTGTTATTGATATTCTATATTGATAGTATGCAATCAGGCATTAAGTCCGCCAATTGTAGCCCTTACTTTAAGGTGTCACAATAAAGAATAAATAAAAAAATTAGTCACGATAACCAAGTGGTTGGGTCATCGGAATTGGACCAGAATTCAATCCCCAGGTGGCAGGCTCGTACCAATGGGTTTTTTCCAAACTTTTGTACGATTTATATTATTAGCATGGACATAAAGACTGCGACAGACTCATCATCTGTCACGTTGTCCAAAAATGTCAACAAAAATATTTAAATTTTTTATTTAATGATAATGATAATTTATTTGTTAAAACATGTGTAAAGAAAGCTGTTACATAATATTTAGGAATAATGTCCAACATGTCTTTGCCTTGTGTGGCGTACAAATACTAACTATTTCAAAATTAGAACGTCTTGTTAGAATATCTTGTCTTACAAATTCATGTCAATAAATTAAATAATTCATGTGAATAAAAAAATACAGAGAATCAAATTGTCAAAAGTAATAAGTTAAATATTAAAAAATAAACAGTTTAATGGATTATCGTACGTCATTCTTGAAATCAAAAATCTTAAATGTAATTCTTCAATTGTCAAAATCTTCATTAAATTTATCATTTAAAAAATCGTTAATATGGTAATAACATTTTTCAATCAGGAATATTCGGAGACTTTGCTTGAAACTTTTCATGTTTAATTCTTTTATGTTCTTTGGAATTTTGTTATAAATAATTGGAGCCATGCAAAACACTCTTATGCATAACCACAGTTCTGGCTCTGCGAATGCATAGTCTTGTATTGTCACGTCGATTGCGATTGTGGACATCTGATAACTTCTGAAATTTATTTGAATTACTCTTTACAAAAACAGCAGACTCAAGTATGTAAAGTGAAGTAAGCGTAAGTATTTTATTTTCTATAAAATAACGTCGGCAACTATCAATTTTTCTTAACCTAAATATTGACCTGATGCATCGTTTTTGTGTTTTAAAAGCTAATTCTTTATAAGTTGAATTTCCCCAAAAAATGATGCCATATCTCAGTCTTGAATCAGCCATGCCATAATATGCCGTTAATAACGAATAAATTTTCTGATGCAGGAATTTTTCGAAAACATTTGCGAATATCGATATGAGGGCAATAGGTCTATAATTTTCCATACAGAGCTTATTTTCTTTCTTGAAGAGTGGTTTGACTACTGATGTTTTAATTTTCCTGGGTAGATACTTTTACTGATACTCAAATTGATAATATGGCTAAGGTGATTTGATATATTATTTGCAACAAATTTAACGACTTTTGTAGAAATTTCATCTGGACCTACACTATTAGTGTTGTTCAATGATGTTATAATATTTAAAATGTCAGATGGTGAACTTGGTGTCAAGAACATTGAATGATTATTGTTTAGTATTTGTAATTTTAGTTCATTTTTCAAATTTGTTGGTTGAATTTTATCTACGAAGAAATTGTTGAATGCACATGATATTTCTTTCGGATTCGTTATTATTTTATCATCAATTTTTATTGATGATATGGTATCACCTGGTAAATTTTGCTTCGTATTTTTAATTATTTGCGTTGTAGCTTTACTTCTATTCGTCGAAGTTTTAATACTATAATCATTTTGAGCTCGTTGTGTAAGTTTTATATTTTTTTTAAGCTTTTCGGAATATTCTTTAAATTGTATTTTATTATTTACAGTAGGTTTTAATCTATACATCCATAACAACTCCCTTTTCTTCTTACTGCAAATCTTTATACCTCGTGATATCCATTTTTGATTACTTTATTATTTGTAATAATACCCTGTAAAATGTACGCTGACTTTTATCTTACCTATCAGTGTATGTTTTAAAGCATGGATTTCAAACTGGACTACATTGTTCTAAAATGCTCCGGAGGAGTAAATTAAGCAATAAAATTTTACAGTGCTAATTTTGGAACTCGGTTGTATTTTTGTTTGTAAAACTTATTAACAGAAAATATTTTATGAATATGTTGCTGAAATGGAAACGGAAATTTAAGTTTTTTGTCTAAAACACAACTAAAGTCTTGAATATGTGTTCCTCATGTTTCTTATTAATGTAATTCTGAGCGATAAAGTGCGTTTTTTTTACTATTAAGCATTACTATTATTATTATATAGAATAGGTCATCCGCTAAATTTAGGTATTTACTTGAATATAAGCAATCCCCGATGTCATTATTAAAGATTTTAAAAAGAATAGGGCTTACATGAGAACCCTGCGGTACGCCAGGATTGGAAACGACAGAACAAGATTGAAGAAATAAATACGGCTTTACTTTTTATATACTATATTCAATAACAGTCACGATAGCCGAGTGGCTGGGTGGTCGAAATTTCGAGTCTAGAGAACTGAGTTCGATCCCCAGGTGGTTGGCTCGTACAAATGGGTTTTCCAAAAACTTATGTACGAAAATATCGTTAGCTTGGACATAAAGGCGGCGACGGGCTCTCCACCAGTCACGTTGTCCCGAAAATATCTTCGGTGGAAGGTGGGTCGAAGGGACTAAATTGTCTAGACTAGACCTCTGTCTACCCCCGTATTGGGAATTGCGTGAAGATATTTATATTTATTTATATTCAATAACAGAACCTAAATTTTGAAATGTGTTACCTCCTTAAGTTCTAACTTGTAAATTTTTAATTTGTAAATTTCTGATAGATGGCCACCTTTTTTGTCTAACTTTTTAACTACCTACCTTTCACTGTAAAAGAATCTTAATAAATTGGCTAAAAGGACTGTCATATGAATATACAGAATCTTTTCTTGTACCTCCATCATGAGCACCTATATTGTGTGTGTGTCCGTAAACATAAAGTCATCCTTGCACTCTCCCGTTGTCCCGTGCGTCGTGACGCGGTCGTCCGGTGGTGGTAGCCTTGCCGTCGCGCTTCCGTCGCGTGTCCGTCGCGTGCCCGTGTCTTACGATTTAAAGCGTTTGTAGTTCGCCAGATGACTGTTCAGATGCTGCGCCAGCTGATCCGCTCGAGCGAACGACGCCTGCAATTTAAGAGAAATGTACAGTTTGTCTCTATTAGCGGGTACTTTTTACTTTTTCTTTTTATAGAAAAGGGAGTCAAACGAGCGGGGCATAGGAGCTTAGAGTGGCTCTGCCACTGTTAAAGTAGACAATTGTTTTGAGTATAGTAGTAGTTGGGTGAGAAAGTTGAGGCACCTTGCAGACGACGCAGCGGTACAGCTGCCTGGCGTGGTTGTGCATGTGGCGCGTGAGCGAGTGCGCGTGTCCGAAGCGCTTGCCGCACTGCGCGCAGGCGTGCGGCAGGCGCGGCGCCGCGCCGTGCGCGCACGCGCGGTGCCGCCGCAGCTGCTCGTAGCGCGGGAACGTCGCGCCGCACGTCTCGCAGCGCCCTGCCGACAACTCCCTTGTACTCCGAATACGGCAAATACATGTTGCAGCAATGTATGTACATAACATTAATTTTTACAACATTAATAACTCAAAAGAGCTTTCGATAATAATTGTCTATAAACTGGTTTCAGTGGGAATAATTACGAAATGGGTTTTTCTTGTCGGTAGTCGGATTTCATGCAGTTTTTCTTTATAGTCAAAGCCGACTACAAAGTCTAATAAAGTTAAATAAATTTAATAATAAATTCAAGTTTAATAAATGTATGCCGCGTCTTAGATGAATCGTGTATCGTACCGTGTGTTGTCAAAAGAGAAACGTCAAATGACAGCCAAATTCACGATTCCCGTGTCACAAGGCTTCACAGATTATTATAACATAAATTAGTTTCTTATTTAGACATTTACGGTCCCCCTTCCTTTGTTCTACCGTCCATAAATGTTGACAACACGTAGTCTTAGATAAGCAGTAGTCACTTCGAGCCATCTTTTCCTTTTACCTTCACATGTAACGCACACTGATCATCGTATGTGGACGAAAAATCTGAGCTTTTATTTTTAAATAACAATGTGATGCTGCGAACTTACAAAATGACCACAAAGTGTTAGTGATTTTATCGTAATTTCCCCGTTTTGTATTTCTATTAAAATATTGCGTAGAAAAATATTATATACTTGTTAATTTGGCCGATATTATAGGTGTTCGATACTGCTAGATAGTTAGATACTATTTCGAGTATATAAATATCCGTTGTTCTTAACAAGCGTTATAATTTTATTGTAATATCTATTTATTTTAACATGTCCGTTAAAATAATATTATTACATTTTAAAAAATATTATTTCCCGCCAAAACCGGACATGTTTAGGATGTTAATTTGAACATATTTTAAATAAATGAAGTTATCAATGAGATGAAAATATACATAGGCATAAAATGATATACCCTGTACCTACCTATAGCATTTAATATAATTATAAAACATACATATGACATATAGTATGTAAGGATGATATGAGAAATAAAAAAAATAAAATTAATCATTGCGTTTTATTTATTTAATCCCCATCTTTATCGCCTTTTCTTTGCTCTCCTTACAGAAGATATTGCCATATCGCCATTATTGATAGGATATTTTATTTTAGAATATTTTACTCTGTTAAGACAGACAACTATAAATATTATAAATTAATTGATATCAATCTATGTTAAAGGATGGCACTGAATTCAAAACATATTATAATATTGTAGTTTAGTAATATACTTGTTAAGTTGGTAACTAGATAATATAAATGAAATAAAATATGAATTTGTATAGGTTTAATAATCAACTGACATCATTCTAAGCCAACTTGGAAGCTAATAACATTTTTATTGAATTTGATTGAAAAAAATAATTTTTATTTTTCTAGCTATTTATACAAATACTATAATTATTCAATCATTTAATTTAAAAGGAGTAATTTATTTTTATTGTTTTATGAATTCCGTTGAAATGTTACAAAACAAATCCACATCAGGGTCACACTCTTTTGCCATAAGATCATATGACGTCACTAACATGTTCATGGCGCCAGTGAAGTAATGATCCGAGGAAAGTGACTAACACTCAAGATACTATTTTAAAATATTATCCATATAAAACATACAAACACATTTAAAAATATAAATAAAATAAGTAACTAAATGTCTTCACGCAATTCCCAATACAGGGGTAGACAGAGGTCTAGTCTAGATAACAAAGGCCCTTCGACCCACCTTCCACCGAAGATTTTTTCGGGACAACGTGGCAGGTGGTGAGCCCGTCGCCGTCTTTATGTCCAAACCAGCGATATAATTCGTACATAAAATTTTTAAAAACCCATTGGTCCGAGCCTGCCACCAGAGGATCGAACTCGGGTCTCTCGACTCGAAATTCCGACCACCCAACCACTCGGATATCGTGATATATATATATATATATATATATATATATATATATATATATATATATATATATATATATATATATATATATATATATATATATATATATATATATACATATATATATATATATATATATATATATATATATATATATATATATATATATATATATATATATATATATATATATATATATATATATATATATATATATATATATATATATATATATATATATATATATATATATATAGCATCGTCCCATAAGGAACTTCGTTCCAAAAATCATCCATGTAAATTTTAGTAATTATTATATATTATACATATTATCAATTTGAGTATCAGTAAAAGTATCTACCCAGGAAAATTAAAACATCAGTAATCAAACCACTCTTCAAGAAAGAAAATAAGCTCTGTATGGAAAATTATAGACCTATTGCCCTCATATCGATATTCGCAAATGTTTTCGAAAAATTCCTGCATCAGAAAATTTATTCCTTTATTGAAAAATATAACATTTTAACCAACGCACAAAAGGTTTTAGGCATAAGATGACAATCAATATGGCAATTTATAATTTCTTAAATGTTATTATGACAAACGTTGACAATAAAAATCCAATTTGTGCTTTATACTGCGATATGACTCAGGCATTTGATTGTGTTGACCATGACAAACAAACTAAATCATTATGGTATACGAGGTAGAGTATTAGATTTGATAACATCATATCTTGACAACAGAAAGCAGTACACTGAAATCTATCGAGTAAATTATCGCGATAAACGGGAACATGCATATAAATCTGATGAACGAACTATACGTTACGGAGTACCACAGGGCAGTGTTTTAAGCCCCCTATTATTCATTATTTATATCAACGACCTTGTTAATGCTACAAATCATCAAATGACACTTTTTGCTGATGATAGTACAGTGACAATGGAATGCAAACATAAAAATTTATATCACAATAACGTCAATAATACACTTTATTTAATTATTGAATGGTTAAAAAACAATAACTTACGGATTAATTTAAGGAAAACGAATTTAATGCATTTTAATCAATTACCTTCAAATACAAACCTGAACATAATGTATGAAAATCAACTAATTAATGAAATTGACACTACGAAATTTCTAGGCTTAATCATCGACCGGAAGCTGAATTGGAAAAAGCATGTTGAAGAACTGTCTAAGAAAATAAATAAGTTCGCTTACGCACTTCATAAATTGTCTTCATTATTAAACTTTGATTCGTTATTAACGGCATATTATGGCATGGCTGATTCAAGACTGAGATATGGCATCATTTTTTGGGGAAATTCAACTTATAAAGAATTAGCTTTTAAAGCACAAAAACGATGCATCAGGTCAATATTTAGGTTAAGAAAAATTGATAGTTGCCGACGTTATTTTATAGAAAATAAAATACTTACGCTTACTTCACTTTACATACTTGAGTCTGCTGTTTTTGTAAAGAGTAATTCAAATAAATTTCAGAAGTTATCAGATGTCCACAATCGCAATCGACGTGACAATACACAACTATGCATTCGCAGAGCCAGAACTGTGGTTATGCATAAGAGTGTTTTTTGCATGGCTCCAATTATTTATAACAAAATTCCAAAGAACATAAAAGAATTAAACATGAAAAGTTTCAAGCAAAGTCTCCGAATATTCCTGATTGAAAAATGTTATTACCATATTAACGATTTTTTAAATGATAAATAAAGGGACTAAATTGTCTAGACTTGACCTCCGTCTGTCTTAGATTCTCACTAGTGTCTCATGTTCTTTAAACACCAGCGTTCGTGGAGTGCATATATATATATATATATATATATATATATATATATATATATATATATATATATATATATATATATATATATATATATATATATATATATATATATATATATATATATATATATATATATATATATATATATATATATATATATATATATATATATATATATATATATATATATATATATATATATATATATACATATATATAGCATCGTCCCATAAGGAACTTCGTTCCAAAAATCATCCATGTAAATTTTAGTAAGTCTTATGTTTGGTTACCTTTCTTACCAAGTTACCTGCTCTGATGTCACTAGGCGATGCACTCCACGAACGCTGGTGTTTAAAGAACATGAGACACTACTGAGAATCTAAGACAGACGGAGGTCAAGTCTAGACAATTTAGTCCCTTTGACCCCCATTCCACCGAAGATATTTTCGGGACAACGTGGCAGGTGGTGAGCCCGTCGCCGTCTTTATGACCAAGCCAACGATGAAATTCGTACATAAGTTTTTAAAAAACTCATTGGTTCTGCCACCTGGGGATCGAACTCGGGTCTCTCGACTCGAAATTCCGACCACCCAACAACTCGGCTATCGTGACTGTTCTATCTATCTCTCTGTTCTGTCTATCTATCTATCTGTCTGTTGAGAACTGAGACTGTTCTATCTATCTATCTGTTGAGAATCTAAGGTTTCATTTATGTGAAGATAAGTTATCTCAGATCGTACTGGGATTTTACTCTTTCAGATGTTATGCTGTGCAGCTTTGAAAAGATTTTAACTGTTCTAAAACGACTAAATCTAGAATGGCTCTGCGGTAACGGCGTAAGAATATTGCCACTACCTTTCTTCCCGTGGCGGGATAACCGTCTCTAAAAATATCAGACAGAAATAATCATACCGAAGATGGGCAGCAGCGTCTGAGGTGCGATTGGTCTGGTACTGCGATCGCCAATCCGCTTGCCAAGCGTGGCGATTATGGCAAATCCTCCCTATGGGATAGGTATGTCGTGCAATGGACTTTAAAAGGGCGTTGTGTATGTTATGTACATCATGTATGTATGTAGAGTCTAGAGCACTTTAATATGAATTCGTTTGACGAGCACAGCACAGTCATATAATTTATATTATGTCAAAATCGTACGACGAACGTACTTTGTATGAACTTTAAAAGAAGTTTGACACTTATTCAACGTACGTACTTAACGTCACGTACGTAAAGTCACGATAGCAGAGTGGTTGGGTGGTAAAATTTTTGAGTCAAGAGATCCGAGTTCGATCCCCAGGTGGCAGGCTCGTACCAATGGGTTTTAAAAAATGTATGTACGAATTAAATCGTTGGCTTGGACATAAAGACGGTGACGGGCTCACCACCTGCACCGATGTCCCGAAAATATCTTCGGTAGAAGGGACTTAATTGTCTAGATTCATATAGATTTCAGTCTACCCCTGTATTGGGAATTGCGTGAAGATATTATGTTTTGTTATTGATATTCTATATTGATAGTATGCAATCAGGCATTAAGTCCGCCAATTGTAGCCCTTACTTTAAGGTGTCACAATAAAGAATAAATAAAAAAATTAGTCACGATAACCAAGTGGTTGGGTCATCGGAATTGGACCAGAATTCAATCCCCAGGTGGCAGGCTCGTACCAATGGGTTTTTTCCAAACTTTTGTACGATTTATATTATTAGCATGGACATAAAGACTGCGACAGACTCATCATCTGTCACGTTGTCCAAAAATGTCAACAAAAATTTTTAAATTTTTTATTTAATGATAATGATAGTGATAATTTATTTGTTAAAACATGTGTAAAGAAAGCTGTTACATAATATTTAGGAGTAATGTCCAACATGTCTTTGCCTTGTGTGGCGTACAAATACTAACTATTTCAAAATTAGAACGTCTTGTTAGAATATCTTGTCTTACAAATTCATGTCAATAAATTAAATAATTCATGTGAATAAAAAAATACAGAGAATCAAATTGTCAAAAGTAATAAGTTAAATATTAAAAAATAAACAGTTTAATGGATTATCGTACGTCATTCTTGAAATCAAAAATCTTAAATGTAATTCTTCAATTGTCAAAATCTTCATTAAATTTATCATTTAAAAAATCGTTAATATGGTAATAACATTTTTCAATCAGGAATATTCGGAGACTTTGCTTGAAACTTTTCATGTTTAATTCTTTTATGTTCTTTGGAATTTTGTTATAAATAATTGGAGCCATGCAAAAAACACTCTTATGCATAACCACAGTTCTGGCTCTGCGAATGCATAGTTGTGTATTGTCACGTCGATTGCGATTGTGGACATCTGATAACTTCTGAAATTTATTTGAATTACTCTTTACAAAAACAGCAGACTCAAGTATGTAAAGTGAAGTAGGCGTAAGTATTTTATTTTCTATAAAATAACGTCGGCAACTATCAATTTTTCTTAACCTAAATATTGACCTGATGCATCGTTTTTGTGCTTTAAAAGCTAATTCTTTATAAGTTGAATTTCCCCAAAAAATGATGCCATATCTCAGTCTTGAATCAGCCATGCCATAATATGCCGTTAATAACGAATCAAAGTTTAATAATGAAGACAATTTATGAAGTGCGTAAGCAGACTTATTTATTTTCTTAGACAGTTCTTCAACATGCTTTTTCCAATTCAGCTTCCGGTCGATGATTAAGCCTAGAAATTTCGTAGTGTCAATTTCATTAATTAGTTGATTTTCATACATTATGTTCAGGTTTGTATTTGAAGGTAATTGATTAAAATGCATTAAATTCGTTTTCCTTAAATTAATCCGTAAGTTATTGTTTTTTAACCATTCAATAATTAAATAAAGTGTATTATTGACATTATTGTGATATAAATTTTTATGTTTGCATTCCATCACATGTCATCAGCAAAAAGTGTCATTTGATGATTTGTAGCATTAACAAGGTCGTTGATATAAATAATGAATAATAGGGGGCTTAAAACACTGCCCTGTGGTACTCCGTAACGTATAGTTCGTTCATCAGATTTAT
>JAGSMR010000123.1:0-120000 GCA_029286605.1 Sericinus montela | reverse complement strand
TCAGTGGGAATAATTACGAAATGGGTTTTTCTCGTCGGATTTCATGCAGTTTTTCTTTATAGTCAAAGCCGACTACAAAGTCACGATAGCCGAATGATTGGGGTTTCGAGTCGAATGACCTGAATTCGATCCCCAAGTGGCCGGATCGTACCAATGGGTTTTTCCAAAAACTTATGTACGAATTACATCGTTCGCTTGGACATAAAGACGGCGACGGGCTCACCACCTGTCACGTTGTACCGAACATATCTTCAGTGGAAGATAGGTCGAAGGAACTTAATTATCTACACTAGACCTCTGTCTATCCCTGTATTGGAAATATATACTTATATTTTCTTTATAGTTTATATTACGTCATGACGAAATCATTCAACTGTAGATGTGCTGCAAAGTTCTTTATTAGGACCGCAACTTTATAACGTTTTCATTAACAATATTACACTTGCTGTCAATATTCAAGTTTTTAATCAATGAAACTAGCAGTGAAAAGTAACTAGCATTCTTATTCTTATGTGATATAATTAAATAGTGTCATGTGCCAACCTCTCGCCGAATTTATGTCTTAATCGTAAAATAAATAAATATCTTCACGCAATTCCAAATATAGGAGTAGACAGAGATCTAGTCTAGACAATTAAGTCCCTTCGACCCACCTTCCGCCGAAGATATTTTCGGGACAACGTGACAAGTGGTGAGCCCGTCGGCGTCTTTATGTTCAAGCCAACGATATAATTCGTACATAAGTTTTTGAAGAACCCTGCTGTTGGTTGGCAAGTTGGTACGAGCCTGCCACTTGGGGATCGAACTCGTGTCTCTTGATTCGAAATTCCGACCACCCAACCACTTGACTATCGTGACTTTTTAATCTAGTCTAGTCTAAATCGTACGTACATATAAATCTGCCATGTGTCTTATATCCATGTTTTAGTAACTCGCCAGTACATACCAGCTCTTTCGTCGGCGGTGTGATTCTTGTCGCGCGGCTGAAGGTCTCGCTGCAGCAGTCGCACGCGACCACACTGCGGTCTACTCAGTAGACCGAGGGAGCGGAACTCACTTGTGCTCCCAGAGCTTGTCGCGGCGGCTGAAGGTCTCGCTGCAGCAGTCGCACGCGACCACACTGCGGTCTACTCAGTAGACCGAGGGCAACACTCACTTGTGCTCCCAGAGCTTGTCGCGGCGGCTGAAGGTCTCGCTGCAGCAGTCGCACGCGACCACACTGCGGTCTACTCAGTAGACCGAGGGAGCGGAACTCACTTGTGCTCCCAGAGCTTGTCGCGGCGGCTGAAGGTCTCGCTGCAGCAGTCGCACGCGACCACACTGCGGTCTACTCAGTAGACCGAGGGAGCGGAACTCACTTGTGCTCCCAGAGCTTGTCGCGGCGGCTGAAGGTCTCGCTGCAGCAGTCGCACGCGACCTCACACTGCGGTCTACTCAGTAGACCGAGGGAGCGGAACTCACTTGTGCTCCCAGAGCTTGTCGCGGCGGCTGAAGGTCTCGCTGCAGCAGTCGCACGCGACCTCACACTGCGGTCTACTCAGTAGACCGAGGGAGCGGAACTCACTTGTGCTCCCAGAGCTTGTCGCGGCGGCTGAAGGTCTCGCTGCAGCAGTCGCACGCGACCACACTGCGGTCTACTCAGTAGACCGAGGGAGCGGCACTCACTTGTGCTCCCAGAGCTTGTCGCGACGGCTGAAGGTCCGCTGCAGCAGTCGCACGCGACCTCACACTGCGGTCTACTCAGTAGACCGAGGGAGCGGCACCACTTGTGCTCCCAGAGCTTGTCGCGGCGGCTGAAGGTCTCGCTGCAGCAGTCGCACGCGACCTCACACTGCGGTCTACTCAGTAGACCGAGGGAGCGGAACTCACTTGTGCCCCAGAGCTTGTCGCGGCGGCTGAAGGTCTCGTTGCAGCAGTCGCACGCGACCACACTGCGGTCTACTCAGTAGACCGAGGGAGCGGCACTCACTTGTGCTCCCAGAGCTTGTCGCGGCGGCTGAAGGTGTCGCTGAAGGTGTCGCTGCAGCAGTCGCACGCGACCTCACACTGCGGTCTACTCAGTAGACCGAGCAAAGTCAACCAAACTTAAACGATAGAGCATTACTATTTTAACCGACTGCGATCGTAATAGGGTTGTGGATTTTTAAAGTGTTTCTAGCGTTTACTAATACTTTGATTAGAATCCAACATTCGTATTCATATTCATATATCACAGAATAATTTTGGCCTTAGCGGGATTTGAAACCAAGCAAGTTTATTTGAAGAAAGTTACAAATGACACAATCCCTCACACGACGGTCTACTCAGTAGACCGAGGGAGCGGCACTCACTTGTGCTCCCAGAGCTTGTCGCGGCGGCTGAAGGTCTCGCTGCAGCAGTCGCACGCGACCTCACACTGCGGTCTACTCAGTAGACCGAGGGAGCGGCACTCACTTGTGCTCCCAGAGCTTGTCGCGGCGGCTGAAGGTCTGCTGCAGCAGTCGCACGCGACCTCACACTGCGGTTCACTCAGTAGACCGAGGGAGCGGCACTCACTTGTGCTCCCAGAGCTTGTCGCGGCGGCTGAAGGTCCGCTGCAGCAGTCGCACGCGACCTCACACTGCGGTCTACTCAGTAGACCGAGGGAGCGGCACTCACTTGTGCTCCCAGAGCATGTCGCGGCGGCTGAAGGTCCGCTGCAGCAGTCGCACGCGACCTCACACTGCGGTCTACCCAGTAGACCGAGGGAGCGGCACCACTTGTGCTCCCAGAGCTTGTCGCGGCGGCTGAAGGTCCGCTGCAGCAGTCGCACGCGACTCACACTGCGGTTCACTCAGTAGACCGAGGGAGCGGCACCACTTGTGCTCCCAGAGCTTGTCGCGGCGGCTGAAGGTCTCGTTGCAGCAGTCGCACGCGACTCACACCGCGGTCTACCCAGTAGACCGAGGGAGCGGCACCACTTGTGCTCCCAGAGTTTGTCGCGGCGGCTGAAGGTCTCGCTGCAGCAGTCGCACGCGACTCACACCGCGGTTCACTCAGTAGACCGGAGGGAGCGGCACTCACTTGTGCCCCAGAGCTTGTCGCGGCGGCTGAAGGTCTCGCTGCAGCAGTCGCACGCGACTTCACACTGCGGTCTACTCAGTAGACCGAGGGAGCGGAACTCACTTGTGCTCCCAGAGCTTGTCGCGGCGGCTGAAGGTCTCGCTGCAGCAGTCGCACTCGTAGCGCTCCGAGGAGCGCGTGCGCGACCGCGACCCGCCCCCCTTCCTCTGATGAACACGCCGGTGGATTCTGACGAACGAAATATCCACATTTTACAAGTCTGCGTGTGTTTCTGTGTGAGTGTGTGTTTTATATAATGTGGATATTTTGCACGTAAATCTGTTTTACTAACAATAATTATTAAATCCAAAAATCTTATAAATTTTTTCACGTCATTGATGAATCAAGATGACCCAAGTTTAACACACCCCCCACTAATGTGGGCTACTTTATAATACAATACTAATAACAATATATTAATTTACAATAATTATTAAATCCACATTATCCATCCATATTAAATCCCACACCATATTACATTGGGGATCGGAGCAATGTACGTGATGTTGTCCCTGTCTCTATATACGTTCAAACCACATAATCGATGCGAAAGTCCGGGACTCACTTCAGTGTGACCTTGGTGGAGTACCACTTGCGGCAGATGTGGCACTGGAAGCTCTTGTCCGCGGACTCGTTGTCCGACTCGCTGATGTCGTCGTCGCGCGGCAGCTCGGCGGGCGGCGCGGCCCCGCCCCCGGCCACGCCCCCCGCCCCGCCGGCCCCGCCCCCCGCCTCCGAGTCCGAGTCGGAGGCGGAGCCCGAGCCGGTGTGCGCGCCGCTGTAAGACGACCACGCGCTGAACGACCTGCCGGGAGAGCGGTTATAGGAGATATGTTCACGCCGGCAGCCTGCGAAGTGGATCGGCAGCTGTCGAACCGCAATGAAAATACAATTGATAAACGTACACACGTTCCGTAGGCGGAGTTGAGGTGAGGACTGCGAAATATACCGTCTCAAGTTCGGACCACGATAGCTGAGTGGTTGGGTGGTCGGAATTTTGAGTCGAAGGACCCGAGTTCGATCTCTTAGTGGCAGGCTTGTACCAATGGGTTTTTTCAAAACCTATGTAAAGATTCATATCGCTGGCTTGGACATAAAGATGGCGACGGGCTCACCACTTGTCACGTTATCTCGAAAATATCTTCGGTGGAAGGTGGGTCGAAGGGACTTAATTGTCTAGACTAGACCTCTGTCTACCCCTGTATTGGGAATTGCGTGAATATATTTATTATTTGTTTTTATTCGAGAGTATTTCTTGTGGTCCGATCGAACCAAAAGGAAGCGGTAGGTTCAAGGAATATAAGTATTCCATAATGCTGCCAACCTGTCGTCCTCCAGAGCGCTAGAGACGGGCTTGAGCTGGTCCGCGGCGGCGGCGAGCTCGCCGTCCGACTCGCTGTCCGAGCTGTCCGACGAGCTGGAGCTGTCCGAGCTGCTCGACGAGCTGCTCGAGCTCGAGCTGCCTGCGAGACCGAAAAACATATTTGAATGCAACGCACACCTAGGAAAAATCAACATTTCTTCCCTACTACCTCCTTGAACGAGTGGCGTAAAAATTTCCCTGGTGTCGTTAGCTGTGGTCCCGGCTTTGATTCCTGTTCTGGTCCATATGGAAAACCACAATTTCTACATTGTCTCTGGTCTGGGTATTTGTGATAACTTCGTTGTTTCTGATTCCATACCACAAGCACTTTAGCTACTTACTTGGGGAACACGCGTTTTAGAGGGTAGCTAGAGAACTAGACAATTTATTATTTTTGACCCACATGTCATCGGAGCTTATATTAGGACAATATGACAAGTGGTGAGCCTGTCGTCATTCTTGTGTCTTAGCAAACGAAATAAATCATGTAAAGTTTTTGAAACAACGTTCAGTGGTACGAGCCTACCACCTGAGGAACGAACTCTGGTCTCACGACTTGAATTCCAATCACCCAACCACACGACTATCGTGACTGTTTTTAATGAATATATAAATACTCACCGGACCCGGAAGAACTGCTTTCAGAATCTGAATTCGAACTGTCTTCCAACTTCTCAACTCTCGTGTCCAGCTCTTTAACTGACGCGCAATCTGTGATAGTTCAAAAGATTAATAATCTCTGACAAATGCATACATATTAGAGGAGTGAAAAGATATCTGGACTTAATGACAATTTGCTTTTCACACTACTGCGCAGAACAATAATGCTTTAAGAAAATACACATTTAAATATTTGTAAACAGGCAAGGGTGAAAGGCTATTCTAATTCTTTACAAGGTATAGGGCCTCAAACTTTAAGTATCCTAGTGCCCTAATCTAAGTGTCAATGACCCCTTAACTCTATGGAATATTGCTCCAGTGTGAGTGTCAATGACCCCTAATCTCTATTGGAAAGTAACCCAGTCTGAGTGTCAATGACCCCTAAACTATATTTTAGTGCCCCAGTCTGAATGACAATGACCCCTAACCTCTATTGGCAAGTGACACAGTTTGAGTGTCAATGACCACTAAACTATAGAATAGTGCCCCAGTCTGAATGACAATGACCCCTAAACTCTATCGGAAAGTGACCCAATCTGAGTGTCAATGTCCCCCTAAACTATAAAATAGTGCTCCAATCTGAGTGTCAATGACCCCTTAACTCTATGGAATATTGCCCCAGTGTGAGTGTCAATGACCCCTAAACTATAGAATAGTGCCCCAGTCTTAGTGACAATGACCCCTAAACTCCATAGTCTAGTGCCCCAGTCTGAGTGACAATGACCCCTAATCTCTATAGCCTCGTGCCCCCTAAACTCTATTGGAAAGTGACCCAATCTGAGTGTCAATGACCTCCTAAACTATAAAATAGTGCTCCAATCTGAGTGTCAATGACCCCTCAACTCTATGAAATATTGCCCCAGTGTGAGTTTCAATGACCCCTAAACTATAAAATAGTCCCCCAGTCTTAGTGACAATGACCCCTAAACTCCATAGTCTAGTGCCCCAGTCTGAGTGACAATGACCCCTAATCTCTATAGCCTCCTGCCCTAATCTGAGTATCAATTACCTCTAAACTATAGCCCAGTGCCCCAGTCTCAGTGACAATGACCCCTAAACTCTATAGCCTTGTGCCCCAGTCTAAGACCCTTAAACTGACCCAACCAATGACCCTTAAACTATAGAATTGTGCTCCAGTCTGAGTGTCAATGACCCTTAACTCTATGGAATATTGCCCCAGTCTGAGTGACAATGACCCCTAATCTCTATAGCCTCGTGCCCCCTAAACTCTATTGGAAAGTGACCCAATCTGAGTGTCAATGACCTCCTAAACTATAAAATAGTGCTCCAATCTGAGTGTCAATGACCCCTTAACTCTATGAAATATTGCCCCAGTGTATAGCCTCCTGCCCTAATCTGAGTATCAATTACCTCTAAACTATAGCCCAGTGCCCCAGTCTCAGTGACAATGACCCCTAAACCCATAGTCTAGTGCCCCAGTCTGAGTGACAATGACCCTTAAACTATAGAATAGTGCCCCAGTCTGAATGACAATGACCCCTAAACTATAAAATAGTGCTCCAATCTGAGTGTCAATGACCCTTAACTCTATGGAATATTGCTCCAGTGTGAGTGTCAATGACCCTTAACTCTATGGAATATTGCCCCAGTGTATAGCCTCCTGCCCTAATCTGAGTATCAATTACCTCTAAACTATAGCCCAGTGCCCCAGTCTTAGTGACAATGACCCCTAAACTCTATTGAAAGTAACCCAGTCTGAGTGTCAATGACCCCTAAACTCCATAGTCTAGTGCCCCAGTCTCAGTGACAATGACCCCTAAACTCTATCGGAAAGTGACCCAATCTGAGTGTCAATGACCACTAAACTATAGAATAGTGCCCCAGTCTTAGTGACAATGACCCCTAAACTATAGAATAGTGCCCCAGTCTGAGTGTCAATGACCACTAAACTATAGAATAGTGCCCCAGTCTGAGTGTCAATGTCCCCTAAACTATAAAATAGTGCTCCAATCTGAGTGTCAATGACCCCTAAACTCTATCGGAAAGTGACCCAATCTGAGTGTCAATGTCCCCTAAACTATAGAATAGTGCCCCAGTCTGAGTGTCAATGACCCTTAAACTATAGAATAGTGCCCCAGTCTGAATGACAATGACCCCTAAACTATAAAATAGTGCTCCAATCTGAGTGTCAATGTCCCCTAAACTATAGAATAGTGCCCCAGTCTGAGTGTCAATGACCCTTAACTCTATAGCCTTGTGCCCCAGTCTAAGACCCTTAAACTGACCCAACCAATGACCCTTAAACTATAGAATAGTGCCCCAGTCTTAGTGACAATGACCCCTAAACTCTATCGGAAAGTGACCCAATCTGAGTGTCAATGACCCCTAATCTCTATAGCCTCGTGCCCCTAAACTCTATTGAAAGTAACCCAGTCTGAGTGTCAATGTCCCCTAAACTATATTTTAGTGCCCCAGTCTTAGTGACAATGACCCTTAAACTATAGAATAGTGCCCCAGTCTTAGTGACAATGACCCTTAAACTATAGAATTGTGCTCCAGTCTCATTGGCACTTTCCTCTCTGTGTGCACTAGGGTTTGTATATGTCTCCGTGTGTCTGTCTGTCTATCTGTCTGTCCGTCTGTCTGTCTATCTATCTGTCTGTCCGTCTGTCTGTCTGCCTGTCTGCCTGTCTGTCTGTCTGTCTGCCTGCCCCCACCTTCCGAACTCCTAATCGACAACACCTCGTCGTCGTCCTTGTGGTTCGCGAGCCGTAGGTTTTGGTCCACGGGCGGTTTCTTGAAATTCGCCGCCAGTAGGTGAGCCTCATACATCTCATCCTGAAAATATACATAATAATATAATATATAACATACAGGTTTAATTTTCTACCATTAATTTTTATTTTATATTTTTATGTATTACGTAAAAGTCACGATAGCCGAGTGGTCGTTTGGACGGAATTTCGAGTCGAGAGACCAGAGTTCGATCCCCAGTTGGCAGGCTCGTACCAATGGGTTCTTCAAAAACTTATGTACGAATTAAATCGTTGGCTTGGACATAAAGGTGGCGACGGGTTCACCACCTGTCACGTTGTCCCGAAAATATCTTCGGTGGAAGGTGGGTCGAAGGGACTAAAATGTCTAAACTAGACCTCTGTCTACCCCTTGTATTGGGAATTATAATAAATAAATAAACATCTTCACGCAATTCCCAATACAGGGGTAGACAGAGGTCAAGTGTAGACAATTAATTCCCTTTGACCCACCTTCCACCGGAGATATTTTCGGGACATTATTTTGTATTGGGAATTGCGTGAAGAAATTTATTTGTTTATTATTTATGTCTATAAATGTTTATTTATTTTAGTTTTTTGATATTATCTAGAAAGTTTATTAACTAAGCACACCACCTCACACTATCCATTAGTATAATTTTCCTTGACCTAAGATTGTCTGGAAGAAATTCCTCTTCAGCGATAAGACCGCCTTATTGTGCCTATAAGCTTTGTTTTAAAATGAAGTTACTGTAACTCTGATACAGCTCAATGCTAAACCTCATTTGCTAAAATTGTAGTGCACCGGTTAATTTTTTTTACTTTAAGGTTATTGTTATTTAAGGTTAAAAATATTTTATAGGCTTATTTTAAGTTTTATTTTTTGTTTTATATATATTTCTTCTATATATTATGTTTGCTTATGCGTCTATCCTTTAAAGCAAATAAACTTTTCATTCATTCATTCATTCACTAACTCACCTTGTCAATGTTGGCATATTTCTCGTGGATATGCCGCAAGGCACGTAGGTTCTCGTCCAGGCTGAGCGAGTCTGAAGCCTGGCTCGGTGATCCTGAAGTAACAAAGAAAAAAATCATTAAAGTCACCATAGCCGAGCGGTTGGGTGGACGGAATTCGAGTCAAGCGACACGAGTTCGATCCCCCGGGTGTTTTTTGAAACTCATGTACGATTTATAAGGTTGGCTTGAATATAACGATCGGCGACGGGCTCATTATCTGTATCCTTGTTCCCTGAATGTCTACGGAGGCGGGTCGAAGGGATTTAATTTTTTCGAACTCTGTCTACCCTTGTATTGGCGTGAAGACGTTTTTTTAAATTTAAATGGAGTGGAGTGAGAATTTCACTCTCTCTCACTCTCCCTCTCTACCCGTCGGTATATATGTATATCCCACACGTTATGATAGCCGAGTGGTTGGGTGAATGGAATTCGAGTCGATAGACCCGAGTTCGATCCCCCAAGAGATGGGGCCAATCAGTTTCTTCAATAATTATGTAAATAAAACGTATGTGTCAACGGAGTGTGGTACTCCGTGTGGTAACGGTGTAAGAATGTTGCCACTCCCTTTCTTCCCGTGGGTGTCGTAAGAGGCGACTAAGGGAAAGAGCCTTGAAGCCGTTATGGCTACCGATAGACGAGATAACCATCTCTAAAATATCAGACCAAAATAATCATATCAAAGATGTGCCGCAGCGTCTGAGGGGCGAGTGGTCTGGTACTGCGATTGCCAATCCGCTTGCCAAGTGTGGCGATTATAGAAAACCTCCTCATGGGGGAGGTCTATGTCCTGTAGTGAACTTTAATTGTATGTATGTATGTATGTATGTATGTATGCAGGTATATATGTATGTACGTGTGGCGATATCTATGTCTCCACATAAGAAGCTCGCTAGTGGCGGATTCATATGTATGTATGTATGTATGTACATAAGTACGTCTGTATGAATGTATGTATGTATTTATGCATGCATTTATGTGTGTATGCATGTATGTACGTAAGTACGTCTGTATGTATGTATGTATGTACGTAAGTACGTATGTATGTATGTATGTATGTATGTACGTAAGTACGTCTGTATGTATGTATGTATGTACATAAGTACGTCTGTATGAATGTATGTATGTATTTATGCATGCATTTATGTGTGTATGCATGTATGTACGTAAGTACGTCTGTATGTATGTATGTATGTACGTAAGTACGTCTGTATGTATGTATGTATGTACGTAAGTACGTCTGTATGTATGTATGTATGTATGTATGTATGCATGTATGTATGTATGTATGCATGTATGTACGTAAGTACGTCTGTATGTTTGTATGTATGTACGTAAGTACGTCTGTATGTATGTATGTATGTACATAAGTACGTCTGTATGTATGTATGTATGTACATAAGTACGTCTGTATGAATGTATGTATGTATTTATGCATGCATTTATGTGTGTATGCATGTATGTACGTAAGTACGTCTGTATGTATGTATGTATGTACGTAAGTACGTCTGTATGTATGTATGTATGTATTTATGCATGCATTTATGTGTGTACGCATGTATGTACGTAAGTACGTCTGTATGTATGTATGTATTTATTTATGCATGCATTTATGTGTGTATGCATTTATGTACGTAAGTACGTCTGTATGTATGTATGTATGTACGAAGGTACGTCTGTATGTATGTATGTATGTATGTATTTATGCATGCATTTATGTGTGTATGCATGTACGTAAGTACGTCTGTATGTATGTATGTACGTAAGTACGTCTGTATGTATGTATGTATGTACGTAAGTACGTCTGTATGTATGTATGTATGTATTTATGCATGCATTTATGTGTGTATGCATGTATGTACGTAAGTACGTCTGTATGTATGTATGTATGTACGTAAGTACGTCTGTATGTATGTATGTATGTATATGTATGTATGTATGCATGTATGTATGTATGCAGGTATATATGTATGTACGTAAGTACGTCTGTATGTGTATGTATGTACGTATGTACGTAAGTACGTCTGTATGTATGTATGTATGTATGTATTTATGCATGCATTTATGTGTATGCATGTATGTACGTAAGTACGTCTGTATGTATGTATGTATGCATGTATGTATGTATGTATGTATTTATTTATGCATGCATTTATGTGTGTATGCATGTATGTACGTAAGTACGTCTGTATGTATGTATGTATGTACGAAGGTACGTCTGTATGTATGTATGTATGTATGTATTTATGCATGCATTTATGTGTGTATGCATGTATGTACGTAAGTACGTCTGTATGTATGTACGTATGTACGTAAGTACGTCTGTATGTATGTATGTATGTATTTATGCATGCATTTATGTGTATGCATGTATGTACGTAAGTACGTCTGTATGTATGTATGTATGTATGTATGTATGTATGTATGTACGTAAGTACGTCTGTATGTATGTATGTACGAAGGTACGTCTGTATGTATGTACGTAAGTACGTCTGTATGTATGTATGTATGCATGTATGCATGTATGTATGTATGTATGTAATGTAAGTACGTCTGTATGTATGTATGTATTTATGCATGCATTTATGTGTGTATGCATGTATGTATGTATGTACGTAAGTACGTCTGTATGTATGTATGTATGTATGTATGTATGTATGTATTTATGCATGCATTTATGTGTGTATGTATGTATGTATGTACGTAAGTACGTCTGTATGTATGTATGTATGTATGTATGTATGCATGTATGTATGTATGTATGTCTCTCCCGCTCACCCAAGTCCGGCTCGTCGTCGCTGTCCAAAGTAATCGGTTCCGTGTTCGTCGGCATAAGGTTGCTCCGCACACGGATTTCTGAAATTATATTAATTATACTGTTTTGTTAAGCAATTTTTATATTAAATAAATAATAATGAATATCTTCACGCAATGGGAATTGCGCGAATACAGGGGTAGACAGAGGTCTAGTCTAGACAATAAAGCCCCTTCGACCCACCTTCCACCGAAGATATTTTCGGGACAACGTGACAGGTGGTGAGTCTGTTTTTCAGTTGTGCTGAACTTCTTTTTAAAAGGTATGCAAACGAGCAGGTGGCTCACGTGATGGTAAGTGATTACCGCCGCCCATGAACACCCGCAATACCAGAGGCATAGCAGATGCGTTGCCAGCCTTTGAGAATTATATTATTTTATTACATATAATTGTAATATTATGATGATAATTATGTTATGATATTTATTATATTATTATGAGAATTGTTACTAAATTATAGAGAAAAAATGTTAAAATTTCAACTGACACGGGCGGGATTCGAAACCGCGACCTTTTTCGTACCGCAGTGACGCTCTAAACTCTTAGCCACCGTGTGCTACACGCATCAGTTGAAACTTTAAACATACATACATACATACATATCATCACGCCTCTTTCCCGTAGGGGTAGGCAGAGACCACTTCTTTCCACTTGCTACGATCCTTACATACTTGTTTCGCTTCGTCCACTTTCATTATTCCCTTCATACATTCTCTTCGATTCAGGGTACTCTTGACCTGGCCTTTTTCAGGACGTCCATGATTTGGTCTTGAAACGTCCGCCTAGGTCTTCCTTCCTACACTTCCATTCACACTCGCCTTATATGCTTTTTTCGTCAATCGTTCTTCATTCATTCTCTCGACATGGCCAAACCATCTCAGCATACCTTTCTCAATTTTAGTCACTACATCTTCTTTCAGACCACAACGTTTCCTTTATTTCACCATTCCTTATCCTGTCGCTCAGTTTAACTCCTAACATACTTCTTAATGCTCTCATCTCAACTGCATTTACTCTGCTTTCATGTTTCTTCTGCCATACCCAACTTTCACTTCCGTACATGAGTGTCGGAACCAAAACTCCCTATGCACAGCCAAACGAGCCTTGTTAGACACCATCCGACTGCTCATAAAGGAGTGCAAAGCTCCATTCACCATGTTTCCTGCATTCACTCTTCTTTCAATATCACTCTCACACTTTCCATCTCTTGTGAACTTTGAACCCAGATACACAAACTCATTCACCTGTTCAATTTGTTCATCTCCAATCACTATATTGCAGTCTGTCATGACCTCATCTCTTTCAAACACCATTACTTTCGTCTTCTTTACATTCATCTTCATCCCCTTCCTAACAAAATCTTCACTCATAGCAGTTACCATCTCCTGCATCTCCTCGGCTGAAGACGCACGTAATACTTGATCATCAGCATAGAGAAAACATTTGACGAGTAACTCATTCATTCTCAACCCACTTTCATTCTCTTTTAAATCTGTCAAGCAATTGTCCATAAACAGATTAAACAGCCACGGTGACGCTACACATCCCTGTCTAACACCTTTTCGATATTAAACCATTCAGTGTACGCCCTGTTTATCCTTACACAAGCACAGGAATCCCTATAAAGAGATTGCAATGCTCGTATGAGGATACTGCTGACACCTTTCACGGACAATGCTGACCACAATTCATTCCTCACCACTCTATCATAGGCCTTTTCTAAATCCACGAACGTGCAATAGACCTTCTGGTTTTAGCCAGACACTTTTCGGCTATGCACCGCAAGGAAAAGACCTGATCCGTACACCCCATTCCCTTTCTAAATCCCGCTTGTGCATCCCATACTTTTTCGTCCGTTTCATTCACAACCCTTTCAATCAACACTTTCGCATACAATTTACCGACGACGCTGAGAAGGCTTATACCGCGGTAATTTACGCAGTCCTGCCGTGACCCCTTTCCCTTATATAATGGCACGATTACGGCTTTGCACCAGTCTCCCGGTACTTGCCCATTTTGCCAGCACATATTGAAAAGGCGGTACAGCTGACTAGCCACTAAGCCCTGTCCAGTCCTCAGCATCTCGACGGTAATCCTATCATATCCGGCAGCCTTACCAAATCTCATACTTTTCAACGCTTTTACTATTTCATCCACGCTTATCTCACTGTCATCAACATTTATATTAACCATGGAAGGTGCCGGTGTTGTACCTGCACTTCCTCTCTTTCAAATAAACATTCAAAATACTCTTTCCATCTCTTTAACACATATTCTTCTCCTTTTATAATGCTCCCATCTTGACTCCTGATTGTATTCAGCTCCGAGGTAGAGGTTTTTCCTCTGGCTGTATTGACGGATTTCCAGAAAAACTTGATGTTTGACTGGAAATCTTCAGTGAGCCTCCTATCAAAATCATCCTTTTGTTCTTCTTTCTTTCTAGTCACAACATCTTTTGCAGCTGATTTGAATCTTTTATACTTCTTTCTCGCTTCCTTTATCTCGTCATTCGTCGCCTTTTGAAGTTTTTGGTTAGCTTTTGTTGCTAACCAATCCAACCACGCTTTCTTCTTTTCTTGCACAGCCTTTTGTACATCTTTATCCATCCACACATTATACTTCTTTCTTCCTTTCCTCCGTTTAGCTACTCCGCATACCTCAACAGCAACATTCACGACTCCTTTCTTAAATGTCTCCCACAAATCTTCAATCACACATATCTCTTCTATGCCTTTAAAACTTTCTATCAGTTTCTCTACATACTCGTCTTTCTTATCCTTTTCTTGTAGATTTTCCACTTTTATTCTGTCCAAAACACTCGTAGGCTCGGCTCCTCGGTGTCGCCACCGTTTAAAGATGCCATGTATTCGGGCTATGACCAGGAAGTGGTCTGTGTCAAGGCCTACACCGCGGTATGCTCGAGTGTCTAGCAGGTTTTTCCTCAATCTTTGATCCACAATAACAAAATCAATTATACTTCTAGACTCACCCTCAATTCTTGTATACAAATGGATCTTTTGTGATCAAACATTGTATTGGCCACGCACAGATTCCATTCCAAGCATACTTCAAGTAGGCTTCTCCCATTTTCGTTCACTCTCTCGTCCCCAAATGTACCCAGTACTCCTTCATACCCATCACGCTTTACTCCAACCCACCCATTAAAGTCCCTAACATCACGATCCGTTCATTTTCTCCGCATTTATTCAAGACCTCTCTCATGCTATCCCAAAATTCCTCTCTATCTTTTTGGGCTTTTAATGACCCACCCTCGCATATTAAACATATTTTCTCTTTAATTCATTATTAAAAATAGAATTCGAACCCAGCGACCAGCGCCGTAAGTTTTCTCTTTATACTAATACAGAAAACGTGTGCACGATATGTATGCCCTTGTGGGGTTAGGGCGTAAGAACCTACCTCCCCCCCCCCCCTTCCCTTTTCCTTTCCGTGAGTGACTTAGATCGATGGCGGGATAACTACCTCGAAAAATACCAGATCAAAAAGATCAAAATTTACGGTGACGGACAGCTTGACCAAGTGTGAGGTATGTTACTGCGATCGCTAAGCCGCTCGCCGAGCGCGGCAGAGCCCTATGTACAACTGTGGACTCTGTAGAGATGGACTCTGGAACTGTGTAGCCCGTATAAACTTTTTTGTGTTTTAAATTTTAACATGTCTTGTCACAAAACTATTGCTCAACACACACAACAGAACACAAAACCAGGACACAGTTTTAACTAATATTATGCAATTTTTTATTGATTTTAAAGCATATTTCTTGCATTAAATTAAAGAGAAATAAGTTAAAATTTCAATTCCGCCCGTGTCGGTTGGAATTTTTCTTTTTCTTTCTAGTCACAACATCTTTTGCAGCTGATTTGAATCTTTTATACTTCTTTCTCGCTTCCTTTATCTCGTCATTCGTCGCCTTTTGAAGTTTTTGGTTAGCTTTTGTTGCTAACCAATCCAACCACGCTTTCTTCTTTTCTTGCACAGCCTTTTGTACATCTTTATCCATCCACACATTATACTTCTTTCTTCCTTTCCTCCGTTTAGCTACTCCGCATACCTCAACAGCAACATTCACGACTCCTTTCTTAAATGTCTCCCACAAATCTTCAATCACACATATCTCTTCTATGCCTTTAAAACTTTCTATCAGTTTCTCTACATACTCGTCTTTCTTATCCTTTTCTTGTAGATTTTCCACTTTTATTCTGTCCAAAACACTCGTAGGCTCGGCTCCTCGGTGTCGCCACCGTTTAAAGATGCCATGTATTCGGGCTATGACCAGGAAGTGGTCTGTGTCAAGGCCTACACCGCGGTATGCTCGAGTGTCTAGCAGGTTTTTCCTCAATCTTTGATCCACAATAACAAAATCAATTATACTTCTAGACTCACCCTCAATTCTTGTATACAAATGGATCTTTTGTGATCAAACATTGTATTGGCCACGCACAGATTCCATTCCAAGCATACTTCAAGTAGGCTTCTCCCATTTTCGTTCACTCTCTCGTCCCCAAATGTACCCAGTACTCCTTCATACCCATCACGCTTTACTCCAACCCACCCATTAAAGTCCCTAACATCACGATCCGTTCATTTTCTCCGCATTTATTCAAGACCTCTCTCATGCTATCCCAAAATTCCTCTCTATCTTTTGGGCTTTAATGACCCACCCCTCGCATATTAAACATATTTTCTTTAATTCATTATTAAAAATAGAATTCGAACCCAGCGACCAGCGCCGTAAGTTTTCTCTTTATACTAATACAGAAAACGTGTGCACGATATGTATGCCCTTGTGGGGTTAGGGCGTAAGAACCTACCTCCCCTTCCCTTTTCCTTTCCGTGAGTGACTTAGATCGATGGCGGGATAACTACCTCGAAAAATACCAGATCAAAAAGATCAAAATTTACGGTGACGGACAGCAGCGACCAAGTGTGAGGTGTATGTTACTGCGGTCGCCAAGCCGCTCGCCGAGCGCGGCAGAGCCCTATATACAACTGTGGACTCTGAAGAGATGGACTCTGGAACTGGGTAGGTCGTATAAACTTTTTTGTGTTTTAAATGTTAACATGTCTTGTCACAAAACTATTGCTCAACACACACAACAAAACTATTGGAACACAAAAACCAGGACACAGTTTTTTAACTAATATTATGCAATTTTTTATTGATTTTTAAAGCATATTTCTTGCATTAAATTAAAGAGAAATAAGTTAAAAATTTCAATTCCGCCCGTGTCGGTTGAAATTTTTTCTCTTTTTTTCTTTCTCTTTAATTTGACTATTATTAATTCACTACACACTAAAAACAGAAAGAACCACACTATTGTGACTGCAAGCCGCGCGCTACATCAAAGAGAATGCTCCGCATCGCTTGTCGCATTCGCACTTACGTGCTCGCGCCATAGTGTGAAAGAGACAACGCTATTCAACTCACTGGGCTGCTGCGGCTGTTTCGACGCCAGCTGATCAGTCTTCCTCGGCCTCCCCCTCTTGCCTTTCACTCTCTCCGAGTTTTGAGTCTGAGACAACAATACAATATAAATATAATATTTACATTTTTTTTTATAGAAAAGGGAGGCAAACGAGCAGGCGGCTCACGTGATGGTAAGTGATTACCGCCGCATACTAGAGGCATGGCAGATGCGTTGCCGGCCTCTGAGTGCCCGCACCCCCATAATTGGGGCACCGGTTACCGGCACTCACCAGACGAAACGCAGAAGTTTGTTGGACTTCTACTTCACGCCGGTATTCCGTGAGGTCGTGTTACTTCCCCGGTCGAGCCGGCCCTTTCATGCGACAACAAAAGCTGATGCGTGGCTCTACCACTGTAAAAACATATGTACAACATACCATACCATACATACATATGTACAACATACCAAGCATTGCTCCGATCCCAAACCAAGTAGCTAAAGCAAGTATTTTGGAATTGGAAACCACGAAGGTACCACAAACACCCAGACCCGAGAATAAATAATAATAAATCAATATCTTCACGCGATTCCCAATACAGGAGTAGACAGAGGTCTAGTCTAGACAGTTAAGTCCCTACTACCCACGCCTTATAGTGCCTAGTTTTGCGATGGTTGTTTCAGTCGCCTCTTACGATACCCACGGGAAGAGAGGTGGTAGCATATTCTATGTGTACTAACTGAACTAACTGACCACCGTGGACACGCGGTGTACAGCTCCGTTGTACCGGGTTCGATTCCCGGTCGGGTCAATGTAGAAAACACTTTTTTTACATTTTCTCGGGTCTGGTTGAGTGGTCGGAATTTCGAGTCAAGAGACCCCGAGCTCGATACCCAGGTGGCAGGCTCGCACCGGTGGGTTTTTCGAAAACTTATGTACGAATTATATCGTTGGCTTGGACATAAAGACAGCGACGGGCTCATCACCTGTCACGTTGTTCCACAAAAATACCTTCGTCGAGTGGACTGAATTGTATAGGTCTCTGTCTAACCCTGTGTCTCTGGTCTGGGTGTTTTTGGTACCTTCTTTGTTTCCGATTCCATAGCGCGCGTGCTTCAGCTGCTTACTTTGAGACCGGAGCAATATATGTGATGTTGTCCCTGTCTATTTATCTAACTATCCAGGCGGTAACCTAGAAACTCGTCGCGGCAAGTTCGCCACTTACCGAGTCGCTCTTCTTTGCTCCCTGCGTTCTTTTGGTGTATTTGCGTTTCGTGCGCGGCGTCGTATCTCCAGCCGAGGAGGAAGCGGCGGAATCTGTAAAGGATCAATTATTCACATAAATCTTCACGCCATTCCCAGTGCAGACACGGTAGACAGAAGTCCTATTGACCCACCTTCAAACGAAGACATTTTTATTTTGGGACATCGTTTTTGTTTTATAGAAAGGGGAGGCAAACGACCAGGTGGCTCACGTGATGGTAAGTGATTACCGCCGCGCATGAACACCCGCAATACAAGAGGCATAGCAGATGCGTTGCCTCCCTTAGTTGCATGAGAGTGCCCTCCAATTCAACCACTGCGCAAAATTGGTGAGCCCATCGCCGTCTTTACGTTCAAGCTAACGATATAATTCGTACATAAGTGTTTGAAAAACCCATTGGTACGAGCCTACCATCGGGACATCGAACTCGGTTCCTTTGAATCGAATTCCGATCAACCTCTACTGTACACAACTGTAATGCGTTCGTCAGTCCGTCAATGTCCGGCAGCCCTCATACGGGAGAGGATTATCAGAAGCCGTTATGTATGGCGATTACGGCAATTCTTCCTTATTTTAATAAGGAGTATTTACCGTAATCGCCCCGCTTCGCAAACGAATTGGCGATGATATAAACTAAAATATATTATAATCGATGTCACGTAATGTATTGGCGTATGTATAACGCAATTAATTAAATTAAAGAACTGCTAAACTTACGGCAAATCCCAATCTGGGGTAAATAGAATTGGGGGAATGGAATAAAATAAATATCTTCATGCAATTCCCAATACAGGGGTAGACAGAGGTCTAGTCTAGACAATTAAGTCCCTTTTACCCACCTTCCACAGGAGATATTTTCGGGAAAACGTGAGAGGTAGCCCGTCGCCGTCTTTAAGTCCAAGTCAACGATATAATTCGTACATAATTTTTTAAAAAAACTCGGGTCTCTTAACTCGAAATTCTGACCACCCAACCACTCGGCTATCGTTACTTTTTTTACGGAGACGAATAGAGTTTTGGATAATCATGTCCCTTCGACCCACCTTTCAACGAAGATTATTTGTGACAATGTGACAGGTGGCGAGCCTATCGCCGTGTTATTTACCAAAGCCAACGATACAATATACTTACATAGATACATATTTATATAGATAAATATTCATATATATGTATATATGAATATTTATCTACGTAATTTGAGTACAAATTTTTATATTTATAATACATATGTTTGCCCCGAGCGGGATTCGTACCCGTAACCCGTAGCTGCGAAGGCAGGGCCACTACCAACTATGCTATCGGCTCATCTTACGCAACGGGTGGCAAAATCTTACCCTTACCGCATGGTTTTTACCACAAGTGTCCTTAAAAGTTTCAGAACTGTATAAAGTCTTTGTCACAGTTTATAGACTTCTTAGTCTACAGTTTATCTTCACGCAATTCCCAATACAGGGGTAGACAGAGGTCTAGACTAGACTAGACAATTAAGTCCCTTTGACCCACCTTCCGAAGATATTTTCGGGACATGACAAGTGGTGAGCCCGTCGCCGTCTTCCAACAATAAAGAAAAAATAAATAAATAATAAAGTAAATTTTGGACGATAGCCGAGTGGTTGGGAGATCGGATTTCGAGTCAAAAGACCCGAGTCGATTCCCAGGTGGCAGGCTCGTACCAATCCAAAAACTTATGTACGAATTTATATCCTTTGCTTGGACATAAAGACGGCGATGAGCTCACCACCTGTCACATAGTCCCGAAAATATCTTCGGTAGAAGGTGGGTCAAAGGGACTTAATTGTCTAGACTAGACCTCTGTCTTCCTCTGTATTGGGAATTGCGTGAAGATATTTATTTATTCAAATCAAATCATTTATTTATCGACATAAGAATGAACGTTCGTTTATCGATAGTCATTTTTTAATCTACCACGTTTCGTAATGAGGTTCCTCTAACTACTTAATTATTTATTAATTTATAAATATATTACAAAAAAAGTCACGATAGCCGAGTGGTTGGATGATCGGAATTTGAGTCAACAGACACGAGTTGTAACCCAGTAGGTACGCTCATATGAATAAGTGTTTTTAAACATTCATGTACGATAAGTATCGTTGGCTTGGACATGAAGACGGCGACAGGCTCACCACCTGTCACAATATCGTAAAATAAGCTACGGTGAAATGTTTTGGGAAATTCGTGAAAAGCAATAAATATTTCTGCGGATACATACATAACATACATACATAACGGCCTGTTATAGCTCACTGAAGGACATAGGCCTCTCCCATGGGGAGGATTTGCCATAATCGCCACGCTTGGTAAGCAGATTGGCGATCGCAGTACCAGACCATTCGCACCTCAGACGCCGCTGCCCATCTTCAGTGTGATTATTTTGGTCTAACATTTTTAGAAATGGTTATCCCGCCATCTATCGGTTGCCTTAACGATATTCAAGGCTGTTTCCCTTAGTCGCCTCTTACGACACCCACGGGAAGAAAGGAAGTGGTAATATTCTTACACCGTTACGACACGGATTACATATATTTAGTAGCTTTATATAATTAGCTTATTTAGATTAGACACAAGTAGTGTTTTATGAATAATTATAAATTTTACCTTCTTTCTTGTTTTCTTTTAATCCAACCGCTGTCATAAATAAGAAATTTGTCTCAAACATTTAAAAAAACCTAATTAATTTAAAAAAAAATTATAAAGCGCTATCTTCATAGATAGAATTTTAATCACCTCGACACTTACTTATAATATCCAGAATAGAAAAAATCCATGGAATAGAAAAACCATTATAAAAATTATTAAAAAATTCGACATACATTAATCAAACTCCGACACATGCAGTAAAAAAAACTATAAATACGACAAAATATTCAATCCGTAACTCATCACCAACTATCTATAGAAACAAAACAACTAACATGCTTAATTAACCATAGACAAAACAGAATCGATAACAATCTATCGATACTATCGATAGTTCAACATTCGATGCACTAGCGTCACGGTCGTGCGACGTGACAAAGCATGCTCATAGGACACCATAGACAAAACAGAATCGATGTAACATTGATCAACGGTCTGTCGATATTATCGAAAATTCGACATTTGACGCACTAGCATCAAGGTCGTAAAGCACGACGTCATAAAGCATGCTGATATGACACCATAGACAAAACAGAATCGATGTAACATCGACCAACAATCTATCGATACTATCGATAATTCGATATTCGACGCACTAGCGTCAGAGTCTTGCGACGTCATAAAGCATGCTCACAGGACACCATAGACAAAACATAATCGATGTAACGTCTATCGATACTATCGACAACTCGACACTCGACGCGCTTGCGTCAAGGTCACGTGACGTCACAGCTCGGTCCGGCCAATCGCTACGCGGCATGCATCGCCTAACTACGCACGTTTACCTTTCCGCTTTATGAACTTGGTGGTGCGCCTCACAATGACCTTTTTGTCGCCGATCTTACGCACGGCGGTGACTTTGGACGGTAGCTTTCGCATAACGGCGGCGTGCTTCGACTTCGACGGTAGCTTTGTCAGTACCCGACCGGTGGCGTTCGCCGTTTTGACCATCGGTTTGCCTTGGCGTGGAGGAATTTTCGAAAAATTAAAAAAAAAAACGGGGGCGGGGTCAACGCATGCCTTCGGAAATATTACTCTAGTTAAATACATACATAGATACATACATAGGACAACATCACAAACATTGCTCCGAAAGCACGCGCGCTATGGAATCGGAAACAACGAAGGCACCACAAACACCCGTACACAGCTACATTGACCAAACCGGGAATCGAATCCTGGACCTCAGAGCTAGCGTAATCACGTGTGCCTGTCACTCGTCCACGGAGGTCGTCAAATAATAATATTTAATACATCAGTAACTGTGATTAATATATTTCACCATAGAATTGAAGTGAAAACTTCTTTTAGCGCGGTACGCAGTAGACGCGGTAGACGCAGTTCTGTCATTTAAAAATTAAATAAATAAAATAATAGAGAAATAAAGAAATAAATATCTTCACTCAATTCCCAATATAGGGGTAGACAGAGATCTAGTTTAGACAATTAAATCCCTTCGACCCAGCTTCCACCAAAGATATTTTCGGGACAACGTGACATATGGTGAGAACGTTGCCGTCTTTATGTCCAAGCCGTTTATATACAATTCGTACATACGTTTTTGAAAAACCCATTGGTACGAGCCTGCCACCTGGGTATCGAACTCGGGTCTCTCGACACGATATTCCGACCACCCAACCACTCGGCTATCGTGACTTATTAATTAATAATAATTAGATGAAATATAATCTCTGGACTCGCGACACCGTCACGTGACGCAGCTATAGTGTGCGCATATATACATGTACATAGAGCAGACCGAGAATGTGTCTAGATAAATCAAAAACAAACATTTATTTTTATCTAAAGTAAGTTTTCACTTCTTTCGAAACTCCCGAAATACCCGTAATTTTTTTTTTAAATGTTACATTAATTTCTAAGATTTTTTTTATTGTATAAACCGTACTTCCAAAGGAGTCTCAGACGGCGACAGGTTCACCACCTGTCACGCTGTCCCTATATAAGCCCCGGTGGAATGTTGGTCGAAAGGACTTAATTGTCTAGACCTCTATCTACCCTTGTATTGGGAACGGCGTGAAGATATTTTTTTGTAAAAGTCAAATAATTGTTAAATTAAAAAAGTTTGAGAACCATTGATTACTAAGCAATTTTTATTGATTTTTAAAGCATATTTATGCTAAACTTTTGTATGATTAAATTAAAGAGAAAAAATGTTTCTAAAATTTCAACTGACACGGGCGGGATTCGAACCCGCGATCTCTGCCGATCCGTGGCAACACTCTTACCACCGAGCCACCGTGTCTTACAAGCATTAGTTACAGTTTTAAATCTGTATTCTCCTTTCTTTACTTATGCCTTGTTTTGGCATCTCTTTAATTTAACCATAGTTTACATTTTGTCTCACGGCCGTTGAACGTGGTATAGATATTTGTAGTAAATATGGCATTAAAAATATGGAATGAGTCACGGTAGCCGTGGTTGGATGGTCGGAATTACGAGTCAAGAGACCCGAGTTCGGGCTCGTGCCAATCGGTTTTTCAAAAACTTATGTACGAATTATATCGTTGGTTCGTTGGCTGTCACGTTGTCCCGAAAATATCTTCTTCGGTGGAAGGTGGGTCGAAGGGACTTAATTGTCTAGACTAGACCTCTGTCTATCCCTGTATTGGGAATTGAGTGAAGATATTTATATTTATTTATTTATATTATTATTTTTACAAAAATAACATTTTATTGACTATGCCCGGCCGTGTGGTAACGGCGTAACAATGTTGCCACTCCGTTTCTTCCCGTGGGTGTCGACTGGCGACTAAGGGAAACAGCCTTGAATATCGCTATGGCAACCGATAGATGGCGGGATAACCATTCTTAAAAATATCAGACCAAAATAATCAGACCGAAGATGGGCAGCAGCGAATGAGGTGCGAGGTGTCTGATACTGCGATCGCCAATCCGCTTGCCAAGCGTGGCGATTATGGTAAATCCTCTCTATGTGAGAGGACATGTCCTGCAGTGGACTTTAACCGGCCGTTATTTATGTATTTATGTATTTATGTATTGACTATACCTTCAAGAGAGCTAATGTTTGAAGTGAAAATGATTTGTTAATCAATATATAGGTCAAAAAAGCCGGCTAATGACTTATAAAAGTCTCGATAGCCGAGTGGTTGGGTGATCGGAATTCTGTTCGAATTTTGTTCGGTAATTTGAAACTTATGTTCGATTCATATCGACGGCTTGTACTTGAGATGATGACGGTAATGGGGTAACCACCGGTCACGTTGGACCTAGAAATGTCTTTCGTGAATGGATGGTCTGAAGGACTTAATCGTCTAGACCCCTGTCCAGGGAGAGAGCAGACCCATAATGTTGGGAATGGTGTAAAGATATTCATTACCTACCCCCTATAATATATATACCATATACCTACCTACAAATACAAAAGATAAAACTTGTTGAAATCATAACCCATCGCTTCGACGGAGTCAAAAAAGAAATATATAAAAAAAAAATACAATATTAAAATATTTTCTCGCTATTTCCCAATACAGGGGTAGACAGAGGTCTAGTCTAGACAATGAAGTCCCTTCGACCCACCTTCCACCGGAGATATTTTCGGGACAACGTGACAGGTCATGAGCTCTCCGCCGTCTTTATGTCCAAGCACTTGTAGTATAGAATCAGAAACAACGAAGGCACCACAAAGACTAAGACCCGAGACAATGGAGTAAAAGTGGTTTTCTACTTTGACCCGTGCAGTAATCGAACTCGGGACCTCTCGTGCACTGGGGTTCTATTGTAACTTTCACGTGCGTTGTGCGATATTAAGGCAGTTATGTGAGCTATATATTTATTTCCTAACGGAGCCTCATAATTCACCAACGCCGTAGACGGCTAATGTGCACACCAGTTTTCATGGTGTCGCCAACTCCGCGGTTCGAGGTTCGATTCCTGAACGGGTCAACGTAGAAAACCACTTTTTCTAGGTTCGTTGTTTCTGAGTCCATAGCACGCGTGCTTTAGCTACTTACTTCGGGATCAGAGCAACGTATGTGATGCTGTCCCTATCTATGTATGTATTTATTTATTAGTTTCTATACATAACGTCACCAGCAACTACGACCCGTGGATACTATGCTACAAAATTTATTCTTGCCGGGACATAAAAGTATGTCTTTCCATAGATTTCAAGCTGCATAGCAAATTTTATCAAAATCGATTTAGTTATTTAGCACTGAAGGCGTACCAAACAGACAAATACATTAACATTACAATTAGTATTAAAGTATGGATAGGCGAATGTTATACCATGTTATTATAGCCACATATATGTACATATATACACAAATCAGTTATTTTTTTAAACTTTTTTCACATTCCTACACACATAACACACAAATTTCAATATAGCGCTAGTGATTTGGTGAATGAATGAGTGAGGTATGAGGAACGAAAACTAAAACAAAAAATTATGAACTCTTTCTCTCTCACCTCCGGTCGTACGTCTTCGGTATTCCCTCTTCGCTTTCTTCTCTAACGCCTCTGTGAGAAAATGGATTAAATAAAAAAAAATTAGAAAAAGAAAACAAAAATTAAATTAAATTAGAGGAATAAATTGACTGAACGATTTGAAAGTGAATGGTGAATGATAGAGAATGGTAATAAGTTTTATTAAGAATAATATAAATATCATATAAATACATATATACATAGGGACAACATCACATACATTGCTCCGATCCCAATGTAAGATGCTAAAGCACTTGTGGTATGGGAATCGGAAACAACAAAGGCACCACACACACCCAGACCCGAAAAAATATTGAAAAAGCGGTTTTTCTACACTGACCCGACCGGGAATCGAACCCGGGATCTCGAGATGGCGACACTATGAAAAACGGTGTTTACGCCACTCGTCCACGGAGGTCGTCTGACTAATCGATGACCCATAATGACCCCATGACATAATGATGGACCCAGACTCGAGAAAAATGTAGAAAAGGATCTTTTCAACATTCACCCGTCCGGGAATCGAATCCCGCGACCGCAGAGCTGCCGTGACACCGTTCGAAACCCGATATATACTCCACTGGACCACGGGCGGTCGTGCTTCGAACAGAGCTGACTCTCGTCTACCGTACCAAGCTCCCTGGATCTCTTCCTGGCCAGGTATTCCGGGCTGGTCTTGTCCACCCTCGGACGTCCGCGCTTCCTCTTCTCCCCAGCATCCACTTGGCTGTTCATGACGGCCGCTGCAAAAAGGGAAGGGATGAAAAGAGGGGGGATGTTTTAATCGAGACGGGTGCATGCGTCGCGGCGTACTTTAGGCTAGTTATATCTAATAAATATCTTCACGCAATTCCCAATACAGGGGTAGACAGAGGTCAAGTCTAGACAATTAAGTCCCTTCGACCCACCTTCCACCGAAGATATTGGGGCAACGTTACAGGTGGTCAACCCGTCGCTGTCTTTATGTCTAAGCCAACCATATAAATCGTACATAGGTTTTAAAAAAAAAAACCTTTGGTACGAGCCTGCCACCTGGGGATCGAACTCGGGTCTTTCTACTCGAATTCCAATCACCCAACCACTCGGCTATCGTGACTTACATGTTTTTACAGGTGTAAATCGAATGGCAAATAAAACACTTGAAAACTTATAGAAACACTTCATTTTTAGCAGCGTAACGACGTATAATTCTTACAAAATGATAATGACCCTACTACACATATTCGGCGCTGTTTTATGCAGTCCATTTTGACACTCACAAATAGAAATAGTCATAATAACAACTGTTATAATACTATCATTGATTTACAACCAATAATTTTACAATATCCTTATTTATTTATAAACTAGCTGAACCCGCAAACGTTGTTTTGCCATATAAAAATAGGGGTTGATCGTAGAGGGGTGAAAATTTAGGGTTGTATGAATTTTTGGATGCTGTATCATAAAAAATATAAAATTAATTTAAAAAATCAAAAAAAAATCAGGGTGAACAACCCTTATCACTTAGGGGTATGAAAAATAGATAGTAGCCGATTCTCAGGCCTACTGAATACGCATATAAAATTTGGGGAAAATCAGTAAAGCCGTTTCGGTGGAGTAAGGTAACTAACATTGTGACACGGGAATTTTATATATGAAGATTATACTAATTTACCTAAACTAAATTATATTGTTATAACTGATTCGATATAACTATGTACGTTTAATGTTAATGAATATATATATATATATATATATATATATATATATATATATATATATATATATATATATATATATATATATATATATATATATATATATATATATATATATATATATATATATATATATATATATATATATATATATATATATATATATATATATATATATATATATATATATATATATATATATATATATATATATATATATATATATATATATATATATATATATATATATATATATATATATATATATATATATATATATATATATATATATATATATATATATATATATATATATATATATATATATATATATATATATATATATATATATATATATATATACACAAATCAGTTATTTTTTAAACTTTTTTCACATTCCTACAACACACAAAATTTCAATATAGCGCTAGTGATTTGGTGAATGAATGAGTGAGGTGTGAGGAACGAAAACTAAAACAAAAATTAAATTAAATTAGAGGAATAAATTGACTGAACGATTTGAAAGTGAATGGTGAATGATAGAGAATGGTAATAAGTTTTATTAAGAATAATATAAATATCATATAAATACATATATAGACAGGGACAACATCACATACATTGCTCCGATCCCAATGTAAGATGCTAAAGCACTTCTGATATGACACCATAGACAAAACATAATCGATGTAACATCGACCAACAATCTATCGATACTATCGATAATTCGATATTCGACGCACTAGCGTCAGAGTCTTGCGACGTCATAAAGCATGCTCATCGGATACCATAGACAAAACAGAATCGATGTAACATCGACCAACAATCTATCGATACTATCGATAATTCGATATTCGACGCACTAGCGTCAGAGTCTTGCGACGTCATAAAGCATGCTCATCGGATAGCATAGACAAAACAGAATCGATGTAACATCGACCAACAATCTATCGATACTATCGATAATTCGATATTCGACGCACTAGCGTCAGAGTCTTGCGACGTCATAAAGCATGCTCATCGGATACCATAGACAAAACAGAATCGATGTAACATCGACCAACAATCGATACTATCGATAATTCGATATTCGACGCACTAGCGTCAGAGTCTTGCGACGTCATAAAGCATGCTCATCGGATAGCATAGACAAAACAGAATCGATGTAACATCGACCAACAATCGATACTATCGATAATTCGATATTCGACGCACTAGCGTCAGAGTCTTGCGACGTCATAAAGCATGCTCATCGGATACCATAGACAAAACAGAATCGATGTAACATCGACCAACAATCGATACTATCGATAATTCGATATTCGACGCACTAGCGTCAGAGTCTTGCGACGTCATAAAGCATTCTGATATGACACCATAGACAAAACAGAATCGATGTAACATTGATCAACGGTCTGTCGATATTATCGAAAATTGACTACACCTGAGCCAGCCGCGGCGGTCATATGCCAGAAATCATATTTAAAATGTAAGAACAAGATTATCTTTCGAATAAAAAAAACTGGTCAATCGAATAATCTATAAATATAAATAAATATCTTCACGCAATTCCCAATACAGGGGTAGACAGAGGTCAAGTCTAGACAATTAAGTCCCTTCGACCCACCTCGTCGCCGTATTTATTTATTTACGTATTTAGACATTTATAAAAAAAAAAAAATATCTTCACGCAATTCCCAATACAGGGGTAGACAGAGGTCAAGTCTAGACAATTAAGTCCCTTCGACCCACCTCGTCGCCGTATTTATTTATTTACGTATTTAGACATTTATAAAAAAAAAAAAATATCTTCACGCAATTCCCAATACAGGGGTAGACAGAGGTCAAGTCTAGACAATTAAGTCCCTTCGACCCACCTCGTCGCCGTATTTATTTATTTACGTATTTAGACATTTATAAAAAAAAAAAAATATCTTCACGCAATTCCCAATACAGGGGTAGACAGAGGTCAAGTCTAGACAATTAAGTCCCTTCGACCCACCTCGTCGCCGTATTTATTTATTTACGTATTTAGACATTTATAAAAAAAAAAAAATATCTTCACGCAATTCCCAATACAGGGGTAGACAGAGGTCTAGTTTAGACGATTAAGTCCCTTCGACCCACCTCGTCGCCGTATTTATTTATTTACGTATTTAGACATTTATAAAAAAAAAAAAATATCTTCACGCAATTCCCAATACAGGGGTAGACAGAGGTCAAGTCTAGACAATTAAGTCCCTTCGACCCACCTCGTCGCCGTATTTATTTATTTACGTATTTAGACATTTATAAAAAAAAAAAAATATCTTCACGCAATTCCCAATACAGGGGTAGACAGAGGTCTAGTTTAGACGATTAAGTCCCTTCGACCCACCTCGTCGCCGTATTTATTTATTTACGTATTTAGACATTTATAAAAAAAAAAAAATATCTTCACGCAATTCCCAATACAGGGGTAGACAGAGGTCTAGTTTAGACGATTAAGTCCCTTCGACCCACCTCGTCGCCGTATTTATTTATTTACGTATTTAGACATTTATAAAAAAAAAAAAAAAAAAAAAAAAAAAAAAAAAAAAAAAATATCTTCACGCAATTCCCAATATAGGGGTAGACAGAGATCTAGTTTAGACAATTAAATCCCTTCGACCCAGCTTCCACCAAAGATATTTTCGGGACAACGTGACATATGGTGAGAACGTTGCCGTCTTTATGTCCAAGCCGTTTATATACAATTCGTACATACGTTTTGAAAAACCCATTGGTACGAGCCTGCCACCTGGGGATCGAACTCGGGTCTTTCTACTCGAATTCCAATCACCCAACCACTCGGCTATCGTGACTTATTAATTAATAATAATTAGATGAAATATAATCCTGACCGCACACTGTCACGTGACGCAGCTATAGTGTGTGCATATATGCATGTACATAGAGCAGACTGAGAATGTGTCTAGATAAATCAAAACAAACATTTATTTTTATCTAAAGTAAGTTTTCACTTCTTTTCGAAACTCCCGAAGTGTAACCTGCAATTTTTTTTTTAAATGTTACATTAATTTCTAAGATTTTTTTATTGTATAAAACTGTACTTCCAAAGGAGTTCAGACGGCGACAGGTTCACCACCTGTCACGCTGTCCCTATATAAGCCCCGGTGGAATGTTGGTCGAAAGGACTTAATTGTCTAGACTAGACCTCTGTCTACCCCTGTATTGGGAACGGCGTGAAGATATTTTTTTGTAAAAGTCAAATAATTGTTAAATTAAAAGTTTGAGAACCATTGTTTACTAAGCAATTTTTATTGATTTTAAAGCATATTTATGCTAAACTTTGTATGATTAAATTAAAGAGAAAAATGTTTCTAAAATTTCTTAACTGACACGGGCGGGATTCGAACCCGCGATCTCTGCCGATCCGTGGCAACACTCTTACCACCGAGCCACCGTGTCTTTACAAGCATTAGTTACAGTTTTAAATCTGTATTCTCCTTTCTTTACTTATGCCTTGTTTTGGCATCTCTTTAATTTAACCATAGTTTACATTTTGTCTCACGGCCGTTGAACGTGGTATAGATATTTGTAGTAAATATGGCATTAAAAATATGGAATGAGAATTACGAGTCAAGAGACCTGAGTTCGCTCGTGCCAATCGGTTTTTCAAAACTTATGTACGAATTATATCGTTGGTTCGTTGGCTGTCACGTTGTCCTGAAAATATCTTCTTCGGTGGAAGGTGGGTCGAAGGGACTTAATTGTCTAGACTAGACCTCTGTCTACCCCTGTATTGGGAATTGAGGAAGATATTTATATTTATTTATTTATAAACTAGCTGAACCATCAAACGTTGTTTTGCCATATAAAAATAGGGGTTGATCGTAGAGGGTGAAAATTTAGGGTTGTATGAATTTTTGGATGCTGTATCATAAAAAATATAAAATTAATTTAAAAAATCAAAAAAAAATCAGGGTGAACAACCCTTATCACTTAGGGGTATGAAAAATAGATAGTAGCCGATTCTCAGGCCTACTGAATACGCATATAAAATTTGGGGAAAATCAGTAAAGCCGTTTCGGTGGAGTAAGGTAACTAACATTGTGACACGGGAATTTTATATATGAAGATTATACTAATTTACCTAAACTAAATTATATTGTTATAACTGATTCGATATAACTATGTACGTTTAATGTTAATGAATAAACAGAAATAAGTGGTGACGGTAGTATTTACCAATGTATATCTGATGTAAGTAAAAGCGAGAGATGTAAAGGGTGTTTTTTTAGAGATATAGAACTTTAAGTTGGCATTACTGTTCAAGATGGCGACCGATTTAACAGCTGACAAGTGAGTCATCGAAAATTGGACTACACCCGAGCCAGCCGCGGCGGTCATATGCCAGAAATCATATTTAAAATGTAAGAACAAGATTATCTTTCGAATAAAAAAAAACTGGTCAATCGAATAATCTATAAATATAAATAAATATCTTCACGCAATTCCCAATACAGGGGTAGACAGAGGTCAAGTCTAGACAATTAAGTCCCTTCGACCCACCTTCCACCGAAGATATTTTCGGGACAACGTGACAGGTCATGAGCTTCCGCCGTCTTTATGTCCAAGCCAACGATGAAATACGTACATAAGTTTTTGAAAACTCATTGGTACTGCCACCTGGGGATCGAACTCGGGTCTCCCAAACTCGAAATTCAAACCATAACAACTCGGCTATCGTGACTTATTAATTAATAATAATTAGATGAAATATACCCTGGACTCGCGGACACTGTCACGTGACGCAGCTATAGTGTGCATATATGCATGTACATAGAGCAGACCGAGAATGTGTCTAGATAAATCAAAACAAACATTTATTTTTATCTAAAAAGTTAATTTCTTTCGAAACTCCCGAAGTGTAACCTGCAATTTTTTTTTTAAATGTTACATTAATTTCTAAGATTTTTTTATTGTATAAACCGTACTTCCAAAGGAGTTCAGACGGCGACAGGTTCACCACCTGTCACGCTGTCCCTATATAAGCCCCGGTGGAATGTTGGTCGAAAGGACTTAATTGTCTAGACTAGACCTCTGTCTACCCCTGTATTGGGAACGGCGTGAAGATATTTTTTGTAAAAGTCAAATAATTGTTAAATTAAAAGTTTGAGAACCATTGTTTACTACAATTTTTATTGATTTTTAAAGCATATTTATGCTAAACTTTGTATGATTAAATTAAAGAGAAAAATGTTTCTAAAATTAACTGACACGGGCGGATTCGAACCCGCGATCTCTGCCGATCCGTGGCAACACTCTTACCACCGAGCCACCGTGTCTTTACAAGCATTAGTTACAGTTTTAAATCTGTATTCTCCTTTCTTTACTTATGCCTTGTTTTGGCATCTCTTTAATTTAACCATAGTTTACATTTTGTCTCACGGCCGTTGAACGTGGTATAGATATTTGTAGTAAATATGGCATTAAAAATATGGAATGAGAATTACGAGTCAAGAGACCTGGAGTTCGCTCGTGCCAATCGGTTTTTCAAAACTTATGTACGAATTATATTGTTGGTTCGTTGGCTGTCACGTTGTCCCGGAAATATCTTCTTCGGTGGAAGGTGGGTCGAAGGGACTTAATTGTCTAGACTAGACCTCTGTCTACCCCTGTATTGGGAATTGAGTGAAGATATTTATATTTATTTATTTATATTATTATTTTTACAAAAATAACATTTTATTGACTATGCCCGGCCGTGTGGTAACGGCGTAACAATGTTGCCACTCCGTTTCTTCCCGTGGGTGTCGACTGGCGACTAAGGGAAACAGCCTTGAATATCGCTATGGCAACCGATAGATGGCGGGATAACCATTCTTAAAACTATCAGACCAAAATAATCAGACCGAAGATGGGCAGCAGCGAATGAGGCGCGAGTGACCTGCTACTGCGATCGCCAATCCGCTTGCCAAGCGTGGCGATTATGGCAAATCCTCTCTATGTGAGAGGCCATGTCCTGCAGTGGACTTTAACCGGCCGTTATTTATGTATTGACTATACCTTCAAGAGAGCTAATGTTTGAAGTGAAAATGATTTGTTAATCAATATATAGGTCAAAAAAGCCGGCTAATGACTTATAAAAGTCTCGATAGCCGAGTGGTTGGGTGATCGGAATTCTGTTCGAATTTTGTTCGGTAATTTGAAACTTATGTTCGATTCATATCGACGGCTTGTACTTGAGATGATGACGGTAATGGGGTAACCACCGGTCACGTTGGACCTAGAAATGTCTTTCGTGAATGGATGGTCTAAAGGACTTAATCGTCTAGGCCCCTGTCCAGGGAGAGAGCAGACCCATAATGTTGGGAATGGTGTAAAGATATTCATTACCTACCCCCTATAATATATATACCATATACCTACCTACAAATACAAAAGATAAAACTTGTTGAAATCATAACCCATCGCTTCGACGGAGTCAAAAAAGAAATATATAAAAAAAAAATACAATATTAAAATATTTTCTCGCTATTCCCAATACAGGGGTAGACAGAGGTCTAGTTTAGACGATTAAGTCCCTTCGACCCACCTCGTCGCCGTATTTATTTATTTACGTATTTAGACATTTATAAAAAAAAAAAAATATCTTCACGCAATTCCCAATACAGGGGTAGACAGAGGCCGAGTCTAGACAATTAAGTCCCTTCGACCCACCTTTCACCGAAGATATTTTCGGGACAACGTGACAGGTGGTGAGCCCGTCGCCGCCTTTTAATGTAGACATTTATAAATACATAAAAACGTACATGACTCGAATACAAACATTCACATTCATCACACTAATCATAGCTTCTAGCGGGATCCGAACCCACAACCCTTAGCTTTGAAAGCAGGATCACCAACAACTCGGCTATCGGGTCTTCTAAATGAAAAAAGTCGAAGAAATGCCAAAAACAGGCTTTATGTCTGTTTTTGGCATTTTTTAAAAAGAGAATAGAGATTTATTTAATTTCAACTAATGCCTGTAAGACAAGGTAGATCAGAGGTAAGAGCGTTGCCACGGTTCGGCAGAGATCGCGAGTTCAATACCGCCCGTGTCAGTTGAAATTTCAAAAAAAAAAAAATATCTTCACGCAATTCCCAATACAGGGGTAGACAGAGGTCAAGTCTAGACAATTAAGTCCCTTCGACCCACCTTCCACCGAAGATATTTTCGGGACAACGTGACAGGTGGTGAGCCCGTCGCCGCCTTTTAATGTAGACATTTATAAAAAAAAAAAAAAAAATTAATATCTTCACGTAATTCCCAATACAAGGGGTAGATAGAGGTCTAGTTACGACAATTAAGTCGCTTCGACCCACCTTCCACCGAAGATATTTTCGGGACAACGTGACAGGTGGTGAGCCCGTCGCCGCCTTTTAATGTAGACATTTATAAAAAAAAAAAAATATCTTCACGCAATTCCCAATACAGGGGTAGACAGAGGTCAAGTCTAGACAATTAAGTCCCTTCGACCCACCTCGTCGCCGTATTTATTTATTTACGTATTTAGACATTTATAAAAAAAAAAAAATATCTTCACGCAATTCCCAATACAGGGGTAGACAGAGGTCTAGTCTAGACAATTAAGTCCCTTCGACCCACCTTCCACCGAAGATATTTTCGGGACAACGTGACAGGTGGTGAGCCCGTCGCCGCCTTTTAATGTAGACATTTATAAAAAAAAAAAAATATCTTCACGCAATTCCCAATACAGGGGTAGACAGAGGTCAAGTCTAGACAATTAAGTCCCTTCGACCCACCTTCCACCGAAGATATTTTCGGGACAACGTGACAGGTGGTGAGCCCGTCGCCGCCTTTTAATGTAGACATTTATAAAAAAAAAAAAATATCTTCACGCAATTCCCAATACAGGGGTAGACAGAGGTCAAGTCTAGACAATTAAGTCCCTTCGACCCACCTTCCACCGAAGATATTTTCGGGACAACGTGACAGGTGGTGAGCCCGTCGCCGCCTTTTAATGTAGACATTTATAAAAAAAAAAAAATATCTTCACGCAATTCCCAATACAGGGGTAGACAGAGGTCAAGTCTAGACAATTAAGTCCCTTCGACCCACCTTCCACCGAAGATATTTTCGGGACAACGTGACAGGTGGTGAGCCCGTCGCCGCCTTTAATGTAGACATTTATAAAAAAAAAAAAATATCTTCGGGACAACGTGACAGGTTGAGCCAGTCGCCGTCTTTATATGCAACCTATTGGCACAAGCCTGACACCTGAGGATCGAACTCGGTTCTCTCTGTCTCGACTTCCGATCACCCAATCACTTGGTGAACGTGACTTTTAACGTTTTTTTTTTCTAGATTTTTACTGAATGTACGTATGATGAAACACTTTCAAAATATAATTAACGTACAACTGCATAGAGTCATGTTTGGCTGCCGTTCTATCGGACTTCTCTACGAAAATTATTTTTTTAAGACCATGTGTGAGCAAATTCTTCGAAGCGTGGTGGATTAAGAGCAGCTAGAGACATGCGTGCATGAGGAAAATGATGAATTTGATAGAAGCGAAATAGGTATCAAGGACCTTGACACTTTGGAGATCTGCTGTCACTGGTCACCCCGTCAGGGACTATGCGTGAAGGTATTTATTGCACATATTTCAATCACCATAGCCAAGTGATTGGGTTATCGGAATTCGAGTCAAGAGACCTGAATGCGATTACCCAGGTGGTAGGCTCGTAGACATGAGTTTTTCAAAAACTTATGTACGAATATCGTTGGCTTGGACATTGAGGCGGCGACGGGCTCACCACCTGTCACGTTGTCCCGAAAATATCTTCGGTGAAAGGTGGGTCGAAGGGACTTAATTGTCTAGACTCGACCTCTGTCTACCCCTGTATTGGGAATTGCGTGAAGATATTTTTGTTCCTAGTACAGGGTAGACAGACGTCCAGACAATTAAGCCCTTTCGACCCATCTTCCGCCGAATACATATTTGGGAAAACGTGACAGGTTGAGCCAGTCGCCGTCTTTATATGCAACCTATTGGCACAAGCCTGACACCTGAGGATCGAACTCGGTCTTTCTACTGAATTCCAATCACCCAACCACTCGGCTATCGTGACTTTTTAACGTTTTTTTTTTCTAGATTTTACTGAATGTACGTATGATGAAACACTTTCAAAATATAATTAACGTACAACTGCATAGAGTCACGTTTGGCTGCCGTTCAATCGGACTTCTACGAAAAATTATTTTTAAGACCATGTGTGAGCAAATTCTTCGAAGCGTGGTGGATTAAGAGCAGCTAGAGACATGCGTGCATGAGGAAAATGATGAATTTGATAGAAGCGAAATAGGTATCAAGGACCTTGACACTTTGGAGATCTGCTGTCACTGGTCACCCCGTCAGGGACTATGCGTGAAGGTATTTATTGCACATATTTCAATCACCATAGCCAAGTGATTGGGTTATCGGAATTCGAGTCAAGAGACCTGAATGCGATTACCCAGGTGGTAGGCTCGTAGACATGAGTTTTTCAAAAACTTATGTACGAATATCGTTGGCTTGGACATTGAGGCGGCGACGGGCTCACCACCTGTCACGTTGTCCCGAAATATCTTCGGTGAAAGGTGGGTCGAAGGGACTTAATTGTCTAGACTCGACCTCTGTCTACCCCTGTATTGGGAATTGCGTGAAGATATTTTTGTTCCCAATACAGGGTAGACAGAGGTCAAGTCTAGACAATTAAGTCCCTTCGACCCACCTCGTCGCCGTATTTATTTATTTACGTATTTAGACATTTATAAAAAAAATATCTTCACGCAATTCCCAATACAGGGTAGACAGAGGTCAAGTCTAGACAATTAAGTCCTTCGACCCACCTCGTCGCCGTATTTATTTATTTACGTATTTAGACATTTATAAAAAAAATATCTTCACGCAATTCCCAATACAGGGTAGACAGAGGTCAAGTCTAGACAATTAAGTCCTTCGACCCACCTCGTCGCCGTATTTATTTATTTACGTATTTAGACATTTATAAAAAAAATATCTTCACGCAATTCCCAATACAGGGTAGACAGAGGTCAAGTCTAGACAATTAAGTCCCTTCGACCCACCTCGTCGCCGTATTTATTTATTTACGTATTTAGACATTTATAAAAAAAATATCTTCACGCAATTCCCAATACAGGGTAGACAGAGGTCAAGTCTAGACAATTAAGTCCTTCGACCCACCTCGTCGCCGTATTTATTTATTTACGTATTTAGACATTTATAAAAAAAATATCTTCACGCAATTCCCAATACAGGGTAGACAGAGGTCAAGTCTAGACAATTAAGTCCTTCGACCCACCTCGTCGCCGTATTTATTTATTTACGTATTTAGACATTTATAAAAAAAATATCTTCACGCAATTCCCAATACAGGGTAGACAGAGGTCAAGTCTAGACAATTAAGTCCCTTCGACCCACCTCGTCGCCGTATTTATTTATTTACGTATTTAGACATTTATAAAAAAAATATCTTCACGCAATTCCCAATACAGGGTAGACAGAGGTCAAGTCTAGACAATTAAGTCCTTCGACCCACCTCGTCGCCGTATTTATTTATTTACGTATTTAGACATTTATAAAAAAAATATCTTCACGCAATTCCCAATACAGGGTAGACAGAGGTCAAGTCTAGACAATTAAGTCCCTTCGACCCACCTCGTCGCCGTATTTATTTATTTACGTATTTAGACATTTATAAAAAAAATATCTTCACGCAATTCCCAATACAGGGTAGACAGAGGTCAAGTCTAGACAATTAAGTCCTTCGACCCACCTCGTCGCCGTATTTATTTATTTACGTATTTAGACATTTATAAAAAAAATATCTTCACGCAATTCCCAATACAGGGTAGACAGAGGTCAAGTCTAGACAATTAAGTCCTTCGACCCACCTCGTCGCCGTATTTATTTATTTACGTATTTAGACATTTATAAAAAAAATATCTTCACGCAATTCCCAATACAGGGTAGACAGAGGTCAAGTCTAGACAATTAAGTCCCTTCGACCCACCTCGTCGCCGTATTTATTTATTTACGTATTTAGACATTTATAAAAAAAATATCTTCACGCAATTCCCAATACAGGGTAGACAGAGGTCAAGTCTAGACAATTAAGTCCTTCGACCCACCTCGTCGCCGTATTTATTTATTTACGTATTTAGACATTTATAAAAAAAATATCTTCACGCAATTCCCAATACAGGGTAGACAGAGGTCAAGTCTAGACAATTAAGTCCCTTCGACCCACCTCGTCGCCGTATTTATTTATTTACGTATTTAGACATTTATAAAAAAAATATCTTCACGCAATTCCCAATACAGGGTAGACAGAGGTCAAGTCTAGACAATTAAGTCCCTTCGACCCACCTCGTCGCCGTATTTATTTATTTACGTATTTAGACATTTATAAAAAAAATATCTTCACGCAATTCCCAATACAGGGTAGACAGAGGTCAAGTCTAGACAATTAAGTCCTTCGACCCACCTCGTCGCCGTATTTATTTATTTACGTATTTAGACATTTATAAAAAAAATATCTTCACGCAATTCCCAATACAGGGTAGACAGAGGTCAAGTCTAGACAATTAAGTCCTTCGACCCACCTCGTCGCCGTATTTATTTATTTACGTATTTAGACATTTATAAAAAAAATATCTTCACGCAATTCCCAATACAGGGTAGACAGAGGTCAAGTCTAGACAATTAAGTCCCTTCGACCCACCTCGTCGCCGTATTTATTTATTTACGTATTTAGACATTTATAAAAAAAATATCTTCACGCAATTCCCAATACAGGGTAGACAGAGGTCAAGTCTAGACAATTAAGTCCTTCGACCCACCTCGTCGCCGTATTTATTTATTTACGTATTTAGACATTTATAAAAAAAATATCTTCACGCAATTCCCAATACAGGGTAGACAGAGGTCAAGTCTAGACAATTAAGTCCCTTCGACCCACCTCGTCGCCGTATTTATTTATTTACGTATTTAGACATTTATAAAAAAAATATCTTCACGCAATTCCCAATACAGGGTAGACAGAGGTCAAGTCTAGACAATTAAGTCCCTTCGACCCACCTCGTCGCCGTATTTATTTATTTACGTATTTAGACATTTATAAAAAAAATATCTTCACGCAATTCCCAATACAGGGTAGACAGAGGTCAAGTCTAGACAATTAAGTCCTTCGACCCACCTCGTCGCCGTATTTATTTATTTACGTATTTAGACATTTATAAAAAAAAAAAATGTCTTCAGTGAAAGGTGGGTCGAAGGACTTAATTGTCTAGACCTCTGTCTACCCCTGTATTGGGAATTGCGTGAAGATATTTTTGTTCCTAGTACAGGGTAGACAGAGGTCAAGTCTAGACAATTAAGTCCTTCGACCCACCTCGTCGCCGTATTTATTTATTTACGTATTTAGACATTTATAAAAAAAATATCTTCACGCAATTCCCAATACAGGGTAGACAGAGGTCAAGTCTAGACAATTAAGTCCCTTCGACCCACCTCGTCGCCGTATTTATTTATTTACGTATTTAGACATTTATAAAAAAAAAAAATATCTTCACGCAATTCCCAATACAGGGTAGACAGAGGTCAAGTCTAGACAATTAAGTCCCTTCGACCCACCTTCCACCGAAGATATTTTCGGGACAACGTGACAGGTGGTGAGCCCGTCGCCGTCTTTATGTCCAAGCCAACGATGAAATACGTACATAAGTTTTGAAAACTCATTGGTACTGCCACCTGGGGATCGAACTCAGCGGATCTCATGACTCGAATTTCCGACCACCTAACCACTAGGCTATCGTGACTCATAATTACATTTTTATTCGTATAGTCGATAATGAATAGATACAATATATTTAGATAGACCAATCTACACACGAGTGTAGACGCTACCAATAAAAATTCTTCTTAGTTGCCTCTTACGACACCTTTAAGGTATTACCCTAACTCATTAACGTAGTGATACAACAGTGACGACAAGGGATCAAACCATAGCGCGTTGTAAAATACAAGTGGCGCTATCTATTAGCTGGAACCCTTAAAAAAGGATTTGTATAGTCACAACGCCATCTAGTGTCTTAATTATCAAACATTTTAAACCTATATGTAATATGCGAATATAATATATAATATTGTATAGTATTACATTTTACGATTTTGCTGAATTTTCTAACACATTCACGATAGTAGAGTGGTTGGGGGATCGGAATTCGAGTCGAGAGACCCGAGTTCGATCCTCAGGTGTTAGGCAAGGTGTAACCAATGAGATTTTATAGACATGTAGACAATAGTCATTTCGACTGATCTTCCACCGAAGATATTTTCGGGGCAACGTGACAGGTGGTGAGCCCGTCGCCGTCTTTATGTCCAAGCCAACGACACAATTCGTACATAAATTTTTGTAAAACCTATCGGCACGAGCCTGCCATCTGGGGATCGAATTAGGACTCGAAATTCCGACCACCCAACCACTCGGCTATCGTGACTCATAATTACATTTTTATTCGTATAGTCGATAATGAATAGATACAATATATTTAGATAGACTAATCTACACACGAGTGTAGACGCTACCAATAAAAATTCTTCTTAGTTGCCTCTTACGACACCTTTAAGGTATTACCCTAACTCATTAACGTAGTGATACAACAGTGACGACAAGGATCAAACCATAGCGTTGTAAAATACAAGTGGCGCTATCTATTAGCTGGAACCCTTAAAAAAGGATTTGTATAGTCACAACGCCATCTAGTGTCTTAATTATCAAACATTTGAAACCTATATGTAATATGCGAATATAATATATAATATTGTATCGTATTACATTTTACGATTTTGCTGAATTTTCTAACACATTCACGATAGTAGAGTGGTTGGGGATCGGAATTCGAGTCAAGAGACCTGAATGCGATTACCCAGGTGGTAGGCTCGTAGACATGAGTTTTTTCAAAATTTATATGCGATATAAATGGTTGGCTAGCACATAAAGACAGCGACGGGCTTACCACCTTCACGTTTTCCCCAAAAAAAATGTCTTCAGTGAAAGGTGGGTTGGAAGGACTTAATTGTCAGAGCCTCTGTCAACCCCTGTCGTGGCAATGTGTTTTTTCAAACACTTTTGTACGATTTCTAACGTAGGCTTGGACCTAAAAATCACCGAGGTGAGTAATAGCGTGACAGGATTACCACCTGTCACGTTGTCTTGAAAATATCTTCGGTGGAAGGTGGGTCGAAGAGACTTAATCGTCTAGACTAGACCTCTGTCAACACCCCCGTATTGAGAATTGCGTGAAGATATATATCATAAAATAAATAACCTCACGCAATTCTCAATAGGTAGGGGTAGACAGAGGTCTGGTCTAGACAATTAAGTCCCTTCGACCCACCTTCCACCGAAGATATCTTCGGGACAACGTGACAAGCCCGTCGCCGTCTTCATGTCCAAGCCAACGGATATCATTCGTAAATATTTTTTTCCAACCTATCAGCACGAGTCTGGCACCTGGGGATGGAACTCGGATCTCATGACTCGAAATTCCGACCACCTAACCACTCGGCTATCGTGACTCATAATTTCATTTCTATTTGTATAGACAATTTTGAATAGATACAATATATTTAGATAGACTAATCTACACACGAGTGTAGACGCTACCAATAAAAATTCTTCTTAGTTGCCTCTTACGACACCTTTAAGGTATTACCCTAACTCATTAAAGTAGTGATACAACAGTGACGACAAGGGATCAAACCATAGCGCGTTGTAAAATACAAGTGGCGCTATCTATTAGCTGGAACCCTTAAAAAAGGATTTGTATAGTCACAACGCCATCTAGTGTCTTAATTATCAAACATTTTAAACCTATATGTAATATGCGAATATAATATATAATATTGTATAGTATTACATTTTACGATTTTGCTGAATTTTCTAACACATTCACGATAGTAGAGTGGTTGGGGGATCGGAATTCGAGTCGAGAGACCCGAGTTCGATCCTCAGGTGTTAGGCAAGGTGTAACCAATGAGATTTTATAGACATGTAGACAATAGTCATTTCGACTGATCTTCCACCGAAGATATTTTCGGGGCAACGTGACAGGTGGTGAGCCCGTCGCCGTCTTTATGTCCAAGCCAACGACACAATTCGTACATAAATTTTTGTAAAACCTATCGGCACGAGCCTGCCATCTGGGGATCGAATTAGGACTCGAAATTCCGACCACCCAACCACTCGGCTATCGAGACTCTTACTACTATTAGACTACATCATATTGAACTTTTACAGGTAGTTTAAGTAGACACGGACACAAAGGCGGCGACGGGCTCACCACCTGTCACGTTGTCTTGAAAATATCTTCGGTGGAAGGTGGGTCGAAGAGACTTAATCGTCTAGACTAGACCTCTGTCTACCCCTGTATTGGGAATTGCGTGAAGATATTTATATTTATTTATTTATTATTTTAAGTAGATACGGGAAAGGATCCTCAAGTAAGCAGCTTTTTTAAAAGGAAAATGTTGATAAAGGAAAATGTTTGGAGCGCATAGGAGCGATTTGTGTAGTAACGGCGTAAGAATATTACCACTCCCTTTCTTTCCCGTGGATGTCGTAAGAGGCGACTAAGGGATACAGCCTTGAATATCATTGTGGCAACCGATAGATGGCGGGATAACCATTTCTAAAAATACCAGACCAATAATATCAGAACAAAGATGGGCAGCAGCGTCTGAGGTGCGAGTGGTCTGGTACTGCGATCGCCAATTCGCTTGCCAAGCGTGGCGATTATTGCAAATCCTCTTCATAAGAAGAGGATTTGCAATAATCTAAAAATAGAGGCCTATGTCCTTCAGAGGACTTTAACAGGCCGATACATATGTATATATGTATGTATGTATGTAGGAGCGAGAAAGGTCAGTTCCAAGTCTTTATAGAAGCAAATTTTAAAGACTTTTAGCTGATCTGTGTTTGGGTAATACCAAGAGGTTATCATGTCTCTATTTGTTCTTGGTATAGGATGTTATATTAATGATGAGGGTAATCAATAATTTCATTAGTTACGCAATTTTTCTATCGATTTTTAAAGCATTTAACTTATGCTGAACTTTTTATGTTATGAAATTAAAGAGAAAAAATTGTTTTTAAAATTTCAACTGACACGGGCGGGATTCGAACCCGCGATTCGATTGCCACTATTCGACAGAGGTCGCGGGTTCGAATCCCGCCCGTGTCAGTTGATATTTTAAAAACATTTTTCTCTCTTTTTTCCCTTCTTAGTTTTTCATATTCATTATCGTTGCCTCCCTGGTGGTTTCCCTGTCAGAGAGTATGCACGAAGATATAATAATGAAGCATACACCCTTTTTATGTCCTTGCAAGGAGTCATAGGTGACTCAGGTTCATAATTATGAACCTAAGTTTCATCTCCAGCAGCAATTCCGTTCAGTACATCATCCATGTCTTCAGCACAGAGGTCTACCGGAATTGTCACCTCAATAGACCGTCCTCATCGTGGGTCATCTACTAGTGATTCTGGTTTCTGTAACCTTGTATCCCAATATTTTCAGTGGGCAAGAGTATGTACCGTAAGAATATTCAACCCATCTCATCTAGAGGGAGTCGTAAATTTCCGTACTTTATTTACAAAGTTATCATCCCGCTATATGTTAATTGCCATCGCTATTTTCAAAGATAGTTTGATACAGCAAGAAATAATGTGAGGCAAATTCTTCCGCCAACGTGAAGCAAATTTAATATTAAGTCATTACCATACATATTGAATGGTCTTGATCCTAAACAAAGGTCCTTGTGGAACACCCTAATTTTTTTTCAATTTAAATCGTTTGTTATTTCTTTTTAAATACTCGAGCATTTTCAAATTGGTATTTGTTAGGTGTCATCAAGACTTTTGAGGCTTAGTACGAAGCTCACGGCAATGTGTGGCAATTTCTGACGCCGATACCAAAGCAAAGTAATAGTGCATTCATATTCATATTGAATGATCCTGATCCAAATAAAGGTCCTTGTGGAACACCATATATTCTTCTCTTTCACATTTCAAGCATTTTCATTTACATTGCTAATGTTATTTCTTTTTATATAATCAAGCATATTCAAATACCTGTTAGTCAGAAGCCTGGACAGTATAATTTTTGTGTCGCATTTCAGCGCAGCGTATTTTGGGCAACTTTTCAGTTGAGCCTGTCGTCAATTTCGAGTCCAACCCATTGACGTATCGTATGTTTCCAAAAATTTCATTAGTACGAGCCTTTCTCCAAGAGATCGAACACGAGTCTTCCGAATCGAATTCCGATCACTCAATCACTCGGTCGTATTGGTTAGTGTTATTCTTATAGTTATGTTATAAATGGAATAGGCGTTTTTTTTTACATACCCATTTCTTTCGCCTGTTTCCTAGCCGCTAAGTTTGCCAGGTACTCCGGACTGGTCTTGTCGACTCTAGGCCTGCCTCTCTTTCTCTTCGGTGGAGTGGAGAGTGGGATGCTTGGCTCGGCTGTTGGCCTAGGACCATTACTGGTGTCTGAAGGTGAAAGCGAAAGAGTTTTTTTTTTGTAATAACATTTCTAATGTCACCTCCACGTCTTGCCCATTCAACTAATGTTTGGCAAATGCCAGACATTCTCTTTTAGTTTAAAATGTATCGATTCCATTAGTTTATTTTAAACAAGTCTATGTAACAATTTTTATTGATTTTTTAAAAGGATATATGTCGTGTTAGACTTTTTGTTAAAGGAGAGAATTTTATAAAAGACATTACACGGACGGGGTTCGAACCTGCGACCTCTACCATAACGTGGCAACGTTCTTACCTACCGGAGCAGAGCTCGGGCTACATGTATAGCTATAAAGTTATGGATATTGAAGTTAGAATTTGTGGCAGATTTCGTCGAAGCCTTTAAGACGCGTAAGTAAGAGTTTTAAAATTTCAACGGTAACTTGGACATCCCTTAACATAGGGCCAAGTCTCTTAGACGACTGCACCGATTTTGATCAAACTTGCACTGTTCCCTAAGTTGAAGTAAATGTAACTCGATATAAAACCGATATCGGAAAATACGCGGACTAACAAACAAAGAAACATACGTACATACACGTATAAAATTTTGTTTAGTTATTCGGAAGCCCCAATTGATTATAAGTGAATATATTGTAGTTCCAATAACGTTATATACATTTACGTTGCATTGACAACCTTTTCTAGAAGTCCATTAAATAATCTCACTGCGTATATTTAAATATACCCTATGCGTGTATTGTACCCTCATTTTTACAGGGGTAGACAGAGGTCTAGTCTAGACAATTAAGTCCCTTTGACCCACCTTTCACCGTAGATATTTTCGGGACAACGTGACAGGTGGTGAGCCCGTCGCCGTCTTTATGTCCAAACCAACAATATAACTCGTACATAGGTTTTTGAAAAAACCCATTGATACGAGCCTGCCACCAGGGGATCGAACTCGGGTCTCTCGACACATAATTCTGACCACCCAACCACTCGGCTATCGTGACCCTCATTTTTATTTATAATTCCCGAGCGGGTCAATGTAGAAAACCACTTTTTACAGCCTCTGATTCCACCGAACCTTCCACCGAAGATATTTTGGGACAACAGGACAGACTGGTGGTGAGCCCGTCGCCGTCTCAACATGACGAGGTGAGTTTGTCGCCGTCTTTATGTCCAAGCCAACGATATGAATCATAATTAAGTTTTGAAAAAAGTCATTGGCACGACGGGATCGTACTCGGATCTCTTGAATCAAACTTCCAAGCACCCAAACAGTCGTCTATTTCAAAATATAAATCAACTACTCCTCAATATCAAAAAAATTCGCTTCTTTCAGATTCATCATCATACATGCACGTCTAGGTATCCGAGTACTCTTGACCTTCCCCTCTTCGAGCAATTTGCTCACATGGTCTTCGAAAGTTAGTCAAAATCTATTAAGTAATAAAATATAGCCGCCTAACAATATCTTCACGCGATTCCCAATACTGCGGTAGACGGAGATCTAGACAATTAAATCCTTTCGACGCACCTTCAACCGAAGACGTTTTTGTGACAACGTGACAAATTACCTCTTTATGTCCATGCCAACCATATATCGTACATAATTTTTTGAAAAAACCCATTCGCACGAGCCTTGAGGATCGAAGAGGCGTCCCTTGACTCGAATCCCGATCAACCAACCACTCGGCTATCGTCACTGATATCTTTATAATCTAACTTCTAACCCCACACCCGTGGGGTTGGGACAATCGGTGAGCACCCACCTCTGTTAGGTTCCGACTTGTGTCTAGCCGCGTACAGCTCTACTGCAGGCGGGACGAAGTGAGAGACAGGTGAACGGAAGTCCACACTGAGGGGCAGACCGCCAGGCACTGGAATTTAAGAAAAATATGTGAGGATACCTTCACGCCATTCCCAATGTCCCAGTCTAGACAGTTCTATCAATAAATCAATCAATAATTTATTTGCCAGAATGTAGGTAACATTAGTTCTTAATATTTTATAAAATATAGCCCTATACATTCTGCCTTATTGAGGCATGCAAAAGTTTAATTACAATATAAAAAAAATATAATAAATTTAATAGAAAAAATTTTGAATTTATATAAACATAATTAAAGTAAATTATAATAATTGTGAATAATACTAATAATTAAATAACAAACGTCAAGAAATATCAATTACAATTTATACATTTATACTAGAAAGGTATATTATCTCTAAGGAAATCGTCAATAGAATAATAACATTTCTCAGTTAAGAGTTTTTTCAGCTTATTTTGAAACAACAGACAATTAAACAACTTCTATCAACGGAGACGTTTTTTGGGACCAGGTGACGATGGTGGGATGATGAGCCTATCGCCGGAATTTTAAAAATATAATAAAAACAATACAGGGGTAGACAGAGGTCTAGTCTACACAATTAAGTCCCTTTGACCCACCTTTCACCGAAGATATTTTAGGGACATCGTGACAGGTGGTGAGCCCGTCGCCGTCTTTATGTCCAAGCCAACGATATAATCCGTACATAAGTTTTTCAAAAACCCATTGGTAAGAGCCTGCCACCTTTTCACTGCTGCTTATTTGTGTTAACGTGACAGATGGTGAGCCGCAAGTTTCTCTCCACTAGGTATGGATTCAAGGTACTGTTTTATTGTATGTGTATGTTTATGAGGTGAGAGTGTTTAGAAAAGACGTTTAGAAAAGCCTATCACCTGTGGATCGAACTCGAATCTCCCGTACTCGAATTCCGATCACCCCAACCGCTCGGCTATCGTGACACTCTACGAAATATAAAAACCAAAAACCAGAGACTCATGGTACCTTTGTTAAGGCCATATATGTCCCCATTGGGCTCCAGCTTTGGCTTCTTCTCGGGGGACTCCTGACACTCGCTGGAGGGAGAAGACTCCTCTCTCTTCAGCTGCGGCAACGCCGAATCCAATTGACTCTCGCACAGCGCCATATTGATATTGCTAGCTGGAACATTAAATCAAACAGTTACAAATAAATAAAAAAGGGAGGCAAACGAGCAGGTGGCTCACGTGATGGTAAGTGATTACCGCCGCTCATGAACACCCGCAATACCAGAGGCATAGCAGATAAGTTGCCGGCCTTAGAGTGCCCCCCCCCCCGCCAGAATTGGGGATGGGGGGTGCGTGCGCCTCCGGCTACCTGCACTCACCAGACGAAACGCAGAAGTTTGTTAGGCTTCTACTTCACGCCGGTATTCTGTGAGGCCGTGGTACTTCCCCGGTCGAGCCGGCCCATTCATGCAACAACAAAAGCTGATGCGCGGCTACCACTCCATCTATGTCTCCACATAAGAAGTCCTACATCGCGCTATCGAAGTTCGCACGATTGCATGCATATATACGATTACCGATAGCACACACTTGTGGAGGAGACGTCCTCCCCAGGTCACGATCACCCGACCTGAAGGGTGGCTACCCTTTTCCTGCGGCACATCATCCGCTACACATATATAGATAGGGACAACATTACATACATTGCTCCAATACCAAAACAAGTAGCTAAAGCACGCATTTTAATGAATCACAAACAACGGAGGTACCTCAGACACCCAGGCCCGAGGCAATGTGGAAAAAGTCATTTCCTACTGGAGTGTATGACTCTGCTTGATGAAGATCTCCACCCTACACTTATATACTACATGCCTACCCTACATAATATTTCATAAAATAAATATTAACAACTTAATAAATAACCCATCCTGGCTGGATTTGCCATAATCACCACGCTTGACAAGCGGATCGGAGATCACAGTACCACACATTTTGCATCTTAGACACTGTAGCTTGTCAATGGTATAAGCAATATGCAAGAGGACATTTATTTATATAATAAGGTTAGTACTTTTTTGTCAACCCTATATGTGTATACATACCAAGTTGAAACACTTAATTTAACAATTAACATATTAATGTATTTATATAAATACTTTGAATAAAAATAACATAAATAAATATCTTCACGCAATTCCCAATACAGGGGTAGACAGACGTCTAGTCTAGGCAATTAAGTCCATTTGAAGTATGTAAGTCCTTTTGAGGTGACCATTGCTATTCTAAAGACTAAATCTTTACAATAGCAATGGTCACCAAAAGATGGTGCAATTACCATTTTGAAAAATATAAAACTAAAATTAATCAGGCTGTTATATATCTTGAAATAATTTATTGGTAATAAATTATTTCAAGATAAACAAAATAATAACTGAATGGAAGATATATAAAATAGTTGCCAGGAACTCTTGGACAAGAAATGCAAGTATAATACAAAAATTTAAAGAATCACATAATAGATATGGACAACACTTGCATTATTCTGATCCCAAAATAACGTACCACAAACATTAAGACCCAAAACAAAGTAGAAAAAGTGGTTATCTACAATGACCTTTGGAGGAAAACGAACCCTCGACCTCAAAGCTTAACACCTAAAAACTGGTGCGTACTCTGGTCATCCAGAGGTTGTCAGTAATTACCAATATTACTTAAAATAATAAATACTTGACATAGCTCTTAGCCTAAATTAAGGAAACTTAATAAATGACTGATAATTATTAAGCACATCATCTGTGACATGTTAATTAATAAATGAACTTCCAAGTACCCTTAACAGCCTGTAAAAGTCCACTGTGGGAATATAAAAAAATCTTCAGGGTATTCCCAGTACTGGGGTTGACAGACAAGTCCTTTCAACATACCTTTTACCTGAGACATTCTTTTGGGATGATAAGACAGGTGGTGAGCATCATGCCGATTTTATTTGAAATTTGACCAACCACCCAGCTAGTTTAATAGTCAAATATCCAATAAGGAATGTATTAAGATAAAAGAAGGGAAGCAATTTTACTAATGAAATTTTGTTGCCATATGGTTATGCATAATATACTAACGATACACAAGATGGTGAGTAACTTTCGCAAAAAATAGCAGACCAAAATTCAGAAGAAAGTAAAGAGTTAGCTGTGTCTCCGGTGCAAAATGTTTAGTTCCGCGATCGTAAATCGCCGAGTATAGCTATAGGTTAAATGAGTAGTTGCAGTCAGTCAACATGTGCATTTATATAATATCCAATAATAAATAAGAATAGTAATTTGTTTATTTATTTATTTATTTATCTTCACGCACAATCCCTGACGGGGTAGCCAGAGAGAACAGATCGCCAAGTGTCACGATCCCTACATACTTCTTTCGCTTCTTTCAGATTCATCATCTTCTTCATACATGCACGTCTAGGTATCCGAGTACTCTTGACCCTCCTCTCTTCGAGCAATTTGCTCACATGGTCTTCGAAAGTTAATCTCGGTCTACCTCGACACCTTTTAATATTAACTTTCGCGCTATATATTTTCTTCACCATTCGGTCTTCACTCATTCGCTCAACGTGCCCAAACCATCGAAGCATGCCCTTATCCATTTTTGAGACAAGGTCATCTTTAAACCTGCCATATTGCGAATCTCTTCGTTTCGCTTTCGGTCGGCCATGGTAAGGCCGCACATTTTACGAAGAGATCGCATCTCCACTGCATTCAACCTGCTTTTATGCTTCTTCTGGCATACCCAGGTTTCGCTGCCATATAACAAAGTCGGTACCAACACTGCGTTATGTATTGCAAGACGTGCACTTTTCACAACGCCTTGCCTTTTGATTAACGCAGTCAGGGCACCATTGACTTTGTTCCCGGCAGCGACACGCCTGTCCACATCTAAATCACATCTTCCATCCCGGCTAAACGCACTCCCCAAGTATACAATTTCATTCACCTGTTCTAGACATTCCTGATTTACCCAAATTTCGCACTTCGTTCTTTCTTCGTCCCTTTCAAATACCTGTATTTGAAATAGTAATTTGTAATATCCAAATTACATAGTCTTGTTTAACAAAGTCACGATAGCCAAGTGTAATGGTGGTCGGATTTTCGAGTTGAGAGACCCTGAGTTCGATCCCCAGGTGGCAGTACCAATGGGTTTTTTTTCAAAAACCTATGTACAATTCATATTGTTGGCTTGGAAATAAAGACAGCGACGGGCTCACCACCTGTCACGTTGTCCCGAAAATATCTTCGGTGAAAGGTGGGTTGAAGGGACTTAATTGTCTAGACTAGACCTCTGTCTACCCCTGTATTGGGAATGGCGTGAAGATATTTTTTTTTGTTTAACAACCTTTTTCATTCATTAAATCGTTGTAATTGAAAAAACCTCTATGGATGAGCGACATGCACACCAGTTTCCATGGTGTTGCCAGTTCTGAGCTCATGGGTTCATTACCAGGACCAGTCAATACAGAAAATACTTTCTATATTCTCGTCCGGACATTTGTGGTACATTCAATGATTCCCATTTCTTAATACAAGTATTAAACAGCATACTTTGGGATCAGAGCAACCCATGTGATGCAATCCCTGTCTATGCATTTATTTATTTGTTTAATTGGTCTTCAAAATATATGATATAATGACACAGCCAATTCAAGAAGAATGAAATTAAATAGAAGCCTGTAAATGCCAACAGCTAGATAAAAGACCTTCTCTCAGTTATTTGAAAAAGATTAAAGAAGGGAAATGTCCAACATACTATACTGCACAAGTGCATGTTTCTGGACATACGGTCAAACTGAGAGACAGACAGACAGACAAATATTGTAAAAAATTTGTTATTTTGGAGTTTGAACCGTACATATTCATTCATATACATATAGTAAAAATATTATATTTCAATATTACAAACAGACACTCCAATTTTATTTCCATGTATAGATTGTTCACCGGCAAACTTGTAGTAAATTCAGCACTTACAACTACTTTGAACAGTTATTATTATCTGTTCAGGGCTTGAAGTTGTGTCACTTATTTTCTAAAGCAGCCCTAACTAAGCTACCTTGGCTTTTTAACAAACTGAACATACTTTGGGTCACACCTGGCATTAACTTTTTACCGTGACAAGAGTTGACTGGTAGGGAATGCCATCAGGCATTAGGTCTGCCCTTACTTTAATAAAGGTGTCACTTACAATAAATAAGTAGATCATACTCTAAAGTAAGAAATCCATAAATATTTATGTTAATTATAGGAAATCTGGAACCTAAGCCATGGCCTGAATTTTACAGTCGTAGGTCTTTATTGCCTTTAAAAAGTAAATTACAAACAATTAGGGGAGATTTTTACCAAAGTTTTAGTTTTGTTTCTTCACAAATTCAAGTAAAATAATTTAAAATGTAAACTAATGTGAATTATTATGTATATGTCATTAAAAGTTCTGAATCGCTAATGTTTTAACCATCCAACACTATCTTGCAACAACAGTCCATGTAATAAATAGCAAATTCAAACTTCCAATAAAATCTTTATCAATTACACCCCATTACACTGTTGACTCTTCAAAAATATTACACTAACTAATTTATAATAACTTCTATGTTTATTAATGGCAGACTTATTCCTAATAGAATAGTACCAAGAAATACATTAGCGATGATTAATTATAATTACTGTAATTGAATTGAATTTTACTAATGCGCTTTTATTCTATAGACCCCGAGTGTTAATAATAAGAATTACTTCATGGTTATATTTGAACTCTAACCTTAGTTTATTGACCCCTTTTAGATGTCATAATATTTATATTCAATGAAGCACATCTAGACACATAAGTACAACATTTAAAAGCTAAATAACTATAGAAAAAGTTTGATGAAACTTCACGTATCATAAGTCGTAAATAAGTCTACAAATAGTTTGACAATATTACATACTTTCAAAATAAACAAAAATATTGTGATCAATTTTATAATAAGAAAAGCATAATTAAGCGGCAACAACGTACGCTAAATTGTTTTGTAATTACAAAATGTTATCAAAGTGTCTCGAAAGCAGTAAAAAATGTCCGTGAGTACTTACCAACAACTGGAGACCATCTTAATAACTCCACAGGAAATAATATCTATTATACACTATGAAACAACGTAGAACTTACACGAAAACAGATTACACTAGAAATATAAGTCCATTTAAACTTAAAATATAACAACAAGTGGGAGTTTTATAAACAATAAATGATTTTTAAAATTATAGCAATTCAAGACATAAATCAATTGCAGCACTACCAAATGGTGCTATATAAAGGCAAACGAAAATTCATAAAAACACACGATTTGGCTTATTATTAAATGCACGCACTACATTATTTTGCAACGGGGTCGCTTTTAAAAGTAATTACAAAAGTTTGTAACGACGATTATCGGAGATATAAACAAAAATCGCGAAGCCTAAAAACTGTCTCAACGTCCATTTCTACAGCAAGAAGGTGATGCTACTGCCTACGAAAAGAGTGAAAAAGACGAAAACATTTTTATTGCTGCAACACTGCTTATAAGCCGACCAATTTGAAAAGTATTCACACTACGGTAACGGAACCGAATAGACATAAAAGTCGCGTGAAACGTAGTGAAGTTAAAACTTTATTGCAATGGTGTTAGAGTTTGTTTCTTCTTGTACTGATCATAATTGACCTAAATAGAGTGTTTCGTTTTTACCTTCGTCAATTATCAGGCTTATAACTAAATTTTAATAAATTTTACATGGACAAGGAATATAGTCGTTTTTACATGGATAATTAAAATAATTGCTTATTTATTACATTGCTTATTTAATTACTAAAAAAAAATAAGATCTCGATTTGTATTATTTGTAAATAATAGCAACATTATTAAGGGTGTGGGACGAGAGAGCAGTCAGAAGAAGACAGTAAAACAGTGTGAAAAAGCGATAGTTATAGTTAGGTCGGGCGTTGAGTTGGCATTGTATTTATTATTACAACTACAAGTTACTTGCTCAGCCTTATCACGAGTCGTGTTATCGCTACTTCACCGAGGTTATTTCTTTTGTAACGTTTCTCTTTTTATTTGTCTTTAACTGTTTGCAAAGTACACGTTTACAAATAATATACATATAATTATTTCTCGCATTTTTGTGTTTTAATATTTTTAATTTCTGATTATAATCAAGTAAGATTAATGTACTATAATAGTTCCGTCTATTGGGAAAACAAGGAGTTAAAAACATTAGTCATACTTATATTTACGTATTATAATTATTGTATTTATTTTACAAACAGCGTTATACCTGTTTTGTTGACTTACTGGCTGAAGTAGTACCTAAACCAAACTAGTTAGCATTGAACTAAATATGAAAAACAAAACTTTATTTTCCTCATAACTTCAATTAAGTATTTTTAAGCCAGCCTGTCTCAAGGGCCCTTATTATTACCGTGATTATAAAAGTTATTTAATTGTAAAAAAGTTAATGACTTCGTGTTAAATTATTCTGTATGTTTTTACACGTTGCTCACCTAGAACTATTAACAAAAGTGTTTTATAAATTTTAATAATATCAATGGAGAATTTTTTTTTTTGAATCAATAATTTTATATCCCGTCCCACCTGTCCCAATAGTCGAGTAGTTTTTGTTATCGGTACAAAAGCAAAATCGATCCAATGCACTGAGGATGAAAATGGAATCGAGAATCAATACTTTGTCACCTACACGGGCGGGGAAAAGCATTAGAAAGGGACAAAAGATATGCGCAATTTATCGCTGATTTTATACGAATTATACTTAATTACATTTTCAAGACTTAAATACAAATTAAACGTAGGTTACGAAATAGTTGCAAGTTAAGGTCGCATTTAGCCGGTGAGGTCGTAATAAGTTTACAAGGTCTTTGATCTCACATGTTCGAATGCACTGAAAGTAAACAAAATGCAAACTTTGTTTTAAGCTAATAACCTTTCGTGTAAGGTTATTTTTTACATCTTCACGCACTTCTCAATAAAGGAGTAGCCAGAGGTCTGGATAATTTAGTCCTGTCGTATCACATTTAAGTGAAGCTATTTTTTTTAGGTCGAATATTGTGTTATTTCGAAATAATAAAAGGTTCGTAAGAAGGAAGACCATTTAATCGCCACGCTTGATAAGCGGATTGACGATCGTAGTACCGAACACTGACTATGCTCCTCGTTACCATAAAGCTACATATATTTATATATATTTAGAGAGTTGTCGAGTTTCTATCTGTAGCAACCGTCATTTCCAAGACTTCTCTTTGTAAATTCGCCCCTTACTCGTCATAGAAAGGGGGGGGGGCAGGAGAGATTACACTCTATCTATAAATCGTCAGGTAGGCTTCTTCTTAATTACATCGAAGAAAGATCATCCACTTCTGACCACTTCTCCCCAAAATACATAGGTAGACGACAAAATCCGTACTAATCACTACTGCCGCTTAAAGCTGTGATACAGCTATAGTGTTCCTATTAAAATGTATTTATTTCACACATATATGGACACATAATTAAACTATGCCACAAATTTATGATATTATAATTTATAAATAAATATCTTAGGTTTAGTCTAGACAATTAAGTCCGTTCGACCCACCTTCCTCCGAAAATATTTTGGGACAACGTGACAGGTGACTACACGATAGCCGAGTGGTTGGGTGATCGAGTCGAGAGACACGAGTTCGATCCCTAGTTAGAAGGCTCGTACTAATGGTTTTTTTCAAAACCTATATACGATTCATATCGATGTAACATCCTGAGGCTACAGATAATGAATGCTTAACGACCTCCGTGGACGAGTGGCGTAAACACTAGTTTTCAAGGTGCCGCCATTTCGAGGACCCGGGTTCGATTCCCGATCGGGTCTATGTAGAAAAACCATATTTTCTACATTTTCTCGGGTCTGGTTTTTGTGGTGCCTTCGTAGTTTCCGATTCCCATAGCACAAGTGCTTTAGCATCTTACATTGGGATCGGAGCAATGTATGTGATGTTGTCCCTATCTATATATTCATTTATTATTTTTATTTTAACCACTACGCGTATCAAGATACGCATAGCATTGATTATCTCTGGTCAGAACCGGCAAAGGACTATTAGATAATTCCTGCTAAGATTACATGCTTGTTAAAGCCAAAGCGGCGTAAGAATATCGCCACTCCCTTTCTTCCCTTGGATGTTGTAAGTGGCGATTAAGGTAAATATTTAATCCGGAATAAAATCCGGAGAAAACGGAATAATTGGATATCATTATGGCATCCGATAGACGGCGGGATAACCATCTCTAAAAATATGAGAGCAAAATCCAATCAGCTTGCCAAGCGTGGTGATTAAGGGAAATCCTCCCTATGAGTGAGGCCATTGTCCTGCAGTGGTTTTAACAGGCCGATATGTATGTTAATGTAATGCTTCAGAAATATTGTGATGTTTTAAAGGAGACAGAGAACTATATAAAAACCTGTTGTAAAATGAGTATCTAGTTGAGTTACAATGGTAATGTCAAAAGATTTGTTTTCTTAGATAAAACGAGTATGATGTAAACATACATATAGCATGTATGTATGTATGTACGGAGTTTCTTTCGCCTGTTTCATCTCCGTTAGAGGAACCTCATTACGAAACGGTGGTAGATTAAACAATGACTATCGATAAACGAATGTACATTCTTGTGTCCATAAATAAATGATTTGATTTGATATGTATGTATGTATGTATTAATATGCATTCATCAGTAAAACGTCTCACTCGGTCCCAATTTGCTTTAAACCCATGGATCACCCAGGGTCTCATGATATTTACGGAACACAGAGATAAGAATCACTTGGATCTTTAAAAATCCCAGTGACATCACACGTAAAACTGTACCATCGTTATCGTAACTCTGACGACCTTTAAAGTAATCTAAAGCGTGATCATAAAGCGTGAAAACCGTGACAAGAAGTAGCCAAGGAAGTAATCAAGTAACCAACGAAATCCTAAAATATTATTCGAATTCGAACCCGCGACCTCTGACCAGTGTGACTGCGATGCCAAAACAAGGCATAAGTAAAGAAAAGAGAATACAGATTTAAAATTGAACAACTGATGCGTGTAAGACACGGTGGCTCGGTGGTAAGATTGTTGCCACGGATCGGCAGAGGTCGCGGGTTCGAATCCTGCCCGTGTCAGTTGAAATTTTAAAAACATTTTTTCTATTTAATTTAATCACATAAAAGTTCAGCAAAACAAATATGCTTTAAAAACAATAAAAATTGCGTAACAAAAAACAAGTTATTTCAAAAAGGTGGAAAAATAATAAATATAATTAACTAAATTAGTAGTCTGTGCCAAAGAAGAGTGAGTTATTTCGCCGATATCTTTGAAAAGCTTAATGCATTAAATTAGCAACTACAGGGACCAAATAAAACACTTGGTGACGCCAAAGCAAAGATATTCGGTTTTGTTACAACTGTAGAATTAAAGCATCTAAGCTAAAATTTTGAACAATTATATAATTATATTAATAAAAAAAATATGTTTTGAAATTTATAAGAGGGACATGGAGCTTTTAAATGTTTAAAAATGTTTGGGAAATACTGCACTAGACTGTTTTCTCTAAACTTCTTGAATCATTCCAGCGGCACCGACAAAATATCAGCGCTGCAGTAGCAATGCTGCAGCATATTGATGAGTCGGATGCCTTTTCGTTGCTGCTATCTAATAACTTATTTAAATTTAATTAATTAATTAATTGTTCTTTTTTAATGTTTATATGTATAGAATTGTGGCAATGAATAAACTTTCTTTCTTTCAAAAAAATCAATGTTAGCTTTGTGTAGCCCTGAGAAATTGTATGTCCTTTTAAATAACCAGTATGGGGTTTAGAGAGAGTAAATCCACAGAAGATGTAGAAGATACTCTTACAAGAACAATAGAAATAATAAACCTTGTAAAAAATCTCTGAAAATTCAAGTAACAGACTGCCCATGCGTATTGGTGCCTCAAGGCAACGTAATCGGACCTACTCTATAAAAATACTTTATACGTGAATTTCATTCATAACGTAGACTCCACCGGTGCCGAATTGATTTGCTAGGTTTATGAAACTCTTTTCAAAGTAGATGGTTGGAAATTTTTGAGACGACAAAGGTTGAAATGAAATACCTACGGAGTTTTTTTCGCCTGTTTCTTCTCCGTTAGAGGAACCTCATTACGAAACGGTGGTAGATTAAAAATGACTATCGATAAACGAATGTACATATATTCGTTTCGTAATTTAGTAAGAACATTCTTATGTCGATGAAAAAATGATTTGATTTGATTTGATTTGAATACCTTTAATAAGTGAGGAAATACCCAACGTATACCCGTCCCCGCGGGGACAAAGATGAATGATGTCAGGCGCACACTGACTAAAATCCCACGGTGTTCCGCCTTCGCCGCATGGTGGCATGGCCATGGGAACGTTCTCGAGAGAGACACCTCCTCGGGAGAGAACGTCTCCTCTCCCCCTCCCACCAAGCAAGACGCACGTAAATGAAATACTTAACACAAGATAAAAACATCCATCAAACTGTAAAAAGTACTAGAACATTCACACGCACTCGCGTCCGCGCTCGCACCCGCACTTGCACCAGCACCCGCTACCGCTCCCATTCCCGATCTCGCTCCAGTTCCTGCATCCGCTTCAGCTCCCGCACCCGCTTGCGCTCCTGCTTAGACTCTCGCACCCACACCCGCACTTGGTACCGGTCGGGCTTCGACTCCCGCTCCCGCTGCCGCACCCACACACGTACTCGCACTCGCTTCCGCTCCCACAGCCGTTTCAGCTTCCGTTCCCGCATCCGCACTCTCGGCAGGACCCGCACTCGCTCTTGCACTTGCTTTTGCTGCCTCTCCTGTTCCAGCTTCCGAACTCGCTCTCGCACCCGCTCCCGCCTCTGCTCTCGCTCTCGCACCCGCAGTCGCGCCACCACAAGCTACCACTGCCTCTCCCACTTCCGCTCAGGCTCCCGCTTCCGTTCTCATACCCGCACCGCATATGCTCTCGCTACTATAGGAGTAATAGAAGGAGTAGGAACTCCTACTCCTGATCCGGCACCCGCTCCGGCTCCCGTTTGTGCTCCCGCTCTCTAATCCTTACCTGCATTCGCTCTCCTCCTCGCATAAGCACCCGCACTCACTTAAGGGGATCATAATAAGGATGAACGTTGGCATAGGAAAAGCGTTATTTTCGAAGTTATGCTATGAGAGTTGTTAATTATTTATTTACCAATTACATAAATGGCATGATAGAAAGGTATTTATAAAAAACCACGCGGGCAAAGCCGCAGAAGAAAAGCTAGTATTTAATAATACTAGCTGTCCCTGGCAACTTTTGTGCCGCATTGGTTATAGTAAACAAAATCTTAAGAAGTAAAAATTTAAAAAAGCGCCATCTGTTTGCAAACCATCGAAGTACGCCAAACGCTGATCAGTGACTCAGTTGCTTTGCTTTGACACTTTTAGCTAAATTTATAAATATTATAAATTTGTAACTGAGGCGATTTGACTAGACTTTACATTTCAATTTGATCGAACTGTGTGCGAAAAACTTATTATTTGCTAAAAATAATGTTCGTTAAATTTATACTAAGCGCCATCTATTGATAAGCAACCGAAAGACACCGTGCGCCGTGAATACGGGCCGAAGAACTTGGACGTCAGAAGTTTTGCAAAAAATATTCTTCGTGTGAGACATTCGGCAGAAATATTTTATTCATTTAGGGAATATAATAGAGTCCGAACTTTTTAATTTGCAGAACTTATCAATTTTTAGTATTTTAAATATTAAATCAAAATTTAACAGATCGTCAGCGTCTAAGGTGCGAGATGTCTGGTACTGCGATCTCCAATCCGCTCTAATCTGTCAAGCGTGGTGATTAAGATGAAACTCTTTCATACGGGAATATTCTATGTTCTGCAGTGGACTTTTACCGGCAGTTATGTAGTTATGTATATTAAAAAAAAGTTATCCATTTAGATACATACCAGGAATATTATACATCATCCTTTTTGAAAAATGTTAAAATGTGAAATATATTATTTTCGCACTTTTCGCAATTCGCCCTGTATTAAATAAATATTTTCACGCCGTTCCCAATACATGGGTAGACAGAGGTCTAGTCTAGACAATTAAGTCCTTTCGACCCGCCTTCCACCGACGATATTTTCGGGACAACGTGACTGATGGTGAGCCCGTCGCCGTCTTTATGTCCAAGCCAGCGATATAAGTCGATAAATTCCGACCAACCAACCACTCGGTTATCGTAACTTTTTTGAACTAAAATGGAATATTTAAAAGTAGAGTTTTTAATCCAGATTTAATCGTATCTTGAAAAAAGCCCGCTTACAATTGTATATTTATTTATTTATTTATCTTCACGCACAATCCCTGACGGGGTAGCCAGAGAGAACAGATCGCCAAGTGTCACGATCCCTACATACTTCTTTCGCTTCTTTCAGATTCATCATCTTCTTCATACATGCACGTCTAGGTATCCGAGTACTCTTGACCCTCCCCTCTTCGAGCAATTGCTCGAGCTTACAATTGTGCCCTGACAATTATGATTCCAAATTTAAAAAGCATGCTCCACTCTTTCTGGCTTGTTTACGACATTACACGACTGCCACGGAGATAAACATTTCTTCTGCTTTCAAAAAGAACACAAAAAAGCGAAGAATAACCTTCTTTGTTAGTAATTAAGTAAAATACAATATTATAATAACTACTTGACGACCTCCGTGGACTAGTGGCTTGAACATCGGTTTTCAAGGTGTCGTCATCTCGATGTCCCGCGTTCGATTCCCGGTCGGGTAAATGTAGAAAAACCACTTTTTCTACATTTTCTCGGGTCTGGGTGTTTGTGATGCTTTCGCTGTTTCCAATTCCCGTACCTCAAGTGCTTTAGCATCTTACATTGGGATCGGAGCAATGTATGTGGTGTAGTCCGTATCTGTATACGTATTTATAATAACTATTTCCTGATGTGCATGAAGGCGGTGCCAAGATCAAACATTAATAGTACCAACATGGCAGTTTAAAACGGAATTTAATAGTGATAAACTCTCTAAATTTACTGTTAATGGTTAATAACTTAATATACATACATACATACATACATAACGGCTTGTTAAAGTTCACCGCAGGACATAGGCCTCTGCCATAGGAAAGATTTGCAATAATCGCCACGCTTGGCAAGCGGATTGGCGATCATTGGCAGTACCAGATCTCTCTCACCTCAGACGCTGCTGTCCATCTTCGGTTTGATTATTTTGGTCTGAAATTTTAGAGATGGTTATCCCGCCATCTATCGGTTGCCATAGCGATATTCTAGCTCTTTCCCTTAATCGCCTCTTATGACATCCACAGGAAGAAAGGGAGTGGCAATATTCTTACGCCGTTGCCACATGGCCAAACTAAATATATACTCAAAAAAATAAAGGCACGATATCTGTGAGATTTTGTGGTCGGAATTCGAGTAGTCACCCGAGTTCGATTCCCATCGATCGATCGCAGGCTCGTACCAATACGTTTTGTAAAAAAAAAAAACGTATGTACGTATTAATATATTAATATATAAACGTAATTGTATCCTTAGCTTGGACTTTAAGGCGGCGATGGGCTCACCACCTGTCACGTTTTCCCAAAAATATCTTCAGAGGAAGGTGGGTCGAAATGACTTAATTGTCTAGACCTCTGTCTACCCCTCTGAAGTGGCGAGAGTATATTTTTTATTATATATATATATATATATATATATATATATATATATATATATATATATATATATATATATATATATATATATATATATATATATATATATATATATATATATATATATATATATATATATATATATATATATATATATATATATATATATATTTATATATATATATATATAATATACAAATTTCCTTCGGATCTCATCGTCAGATGCGGTGCAAATGAGGTATACGAGCATGTACCATTTCAAACCAATATAATTTTTCGCAATCGGTTTACAAATTACGGAGTTATAAGGTAACAAGGACTTTAAAAAAAGAAGACAACCGAATTGAGAATCTCCTCCTTTGAAGTTAATATATAATTACGATTACAATATAATTGGTACATACATCTTTCGTTTCATTTTTTTTTACGTGAGGATGTCATACTTTATTTACAGAAATAATTATGTTAATATTTACAATACTTATTAACTAAAAACTATTATAATCGTAGAGCCCTACTCCTCGTGGCATGGTACCAAGAACGCTGGCTGCGTTTCCACGTTGAATGACTAGACTTAACTGTTGAGCGAGAAAAGAACCAGCCTTCTTGTCACCAGCGGCAACGAAAAGTCGTGGATACAATTCCTTTAGAAACTGCATCGCGCGGGGACCCCTCGGACCGATTGTCACTACGGCAAATGGAACAAATATATAGTCTCCTTTCAAAGACTCATATTTACGCCATTTACCCGATTCAGCTGCCTCTGATGCCGCCCCGGCCCTTATCGAAGTACCCTTGATAAGAGAGGCCGCTAATGTATCGACGCAAGTTGCGTCCCACACAAGAGCTTTGCCTCTCTCCCAAGGGACTAAAGTCAAGCCGTCGGGTCTCTTACCATCCTCCCTAAATATTCCACGAGGCTCTAAAACCGATGGAATATTTATGGAAACAAGAGCCTTTCGGATGATTTCATTCAAGGAACCGTGACGAGATAGTCTGCCGGCACTTTTTTGGCATGAAAGTCCGTGGAGGCCTAACCACAAGGACATCGATGTGGTTGACAAATCGATGCTCCCAATCGTATTCCTACAGCTATTCGTAAACTTTCTTTATCCAGTAATGTACCAAGATTACTTGATGGTAAAGCATGTAGCCAGTAACTGGATTCCTTTGTCGAAACACCTAGAAAGCGGGCGCGGTCTCTGTCACAGTGAAAATTGTTCAGTAAGCATTTCTGCACATTCTGAACCAACGGGATATCCCACCTTTTTTGTGAGTTAGGTTCCAGTGGAATATCCTCGCCGGGGCAGAGACGTAACCATGCTTCTCTTGCCTCGGTAGCAAAGGTCAAGTCCAAATCATTCTTAAGAATTTTACGTGACAAATCATGAACACTGTGTACGGAGGCAAGGAAAGCCGGCAGCGCAATATTTGAAACCTCTCTTATACCGATACCTCCGAATCTAACAGGTAAAGTAGCTTGAGTCCAGCTAGATGAGACTAAAGATAAATTTAGAATTTTTTCCCAAGCTATTTTGAGATTAATGTCAATTTGTTTTAAAAAATCAGAACATTTCCATGCTGGACTCGAGCGGAGTAAATAAGTGAATTTAGGAACAAGAACGCAATATTTTAAAATAGTAAGCGCTATATGAGAATTAAGAATATGTAGTTTATTAACATGTTCTAAAAATTGATCAAAATTTAATTTCAAAAGAGGTTTCATACTCTCTATAAATAACGGCGCTTCAAGGAGGTAAAGAGAATCCGCCTCAGTTACTTTAATGCCAGGAGATATATTGTTAAAATTTTGAAACAAACTATGTCTATGAGAAAACAAACGGTCAGGAATGAAAAGTTCACATTTAGTGTTATTTAATTCAAGGTCAATGTTTTTAAAATTTTGAATAATTTTTTGAAGGTCATTTGGCTTTCCTCCTAGGGTTCCGTCATCTAGGTACCAAACATTGAGTTTGGATTTCAACTTTGAAATAATCCGTTGAATTCCCAAACTAAACAATGTTGGGCCCAGTGGACTGCTGAACTCCGACGGCTGAATCAATCAAATGATTTTCGTAAAATAAATTAGAGTTTTGACTGTAACATTGCCAAACGTAATGGTAAATTTCCGGGGTATGTTTCGCAACCTCCTTCAGCAGGGTTGATCTGTCGAGGGAGTTAAAGACATTCCTAAGGTCAACTTTTAAGAGAACATCTGTTTGACAATTCGTTAAAAAAGTACGCACTGAATGTACATCACAACCTCCTCTGCTACCGAAGCCTAACTGAATAAGCTGAAATTTTGACTTTAGATCGGAGGTTATGTGCCTAGATGCTAATTTAGAAGTTAATCGTCTGAAAGTGGAACCAACAGTTATAGGGCGGATACCGTTATCTTTTTTTAAATGCACATAACCTTGCTCTATATATGATTTTATCAAAATTGGGATTTACATTGCCAGAAAGCATAAAATTACTTAATTTTGTTAAGTCGCCCAAAAGAATTCGGCCGGCGTCACCGGCGGACGGGTTTACAAGATCTTTCAGATGTTGAGGCGTAATTCCGTCAATGCCGCTGGCAGAGCCATTTGAGAAAGAGATAATTGTCTCTAAAGTATCTTTTTCCGAAACTTGTAATGGCTGATAAGAAGGATCAGGAGGCGACGGTAGAAGCAAGGAGGAATTGGCCTTAGGAAGCTTTTGATGTAAGCTTTCAAGGGTGTCCGCATTGTGAGGCGCCAGGATATCATCTGAAAATAAAATACGCGATGTGTTTTTTAAATCACCATCCATAACTTTAGACTCGACAACTTTTTTTTAAATCAAAATTGTGTGGTCTTGTACCTATGGATGTATATATCGTTGAATCAAAATTTTGAAAAGAATTATTTTTAAGCTGGGAAGTAATAGACCCACGCCCCGTTTTGTCAACATGAAAATGAAAATATGCAAAGTAAAATAGTTTTTGCCAACTAGTTACAGTGTTAAAAGTAAAACAATTTTGAATGGCATTTGATAAAGCTTTAGCTAGCTGCATCCTCGCACCTCTAGGAATCCTCCTAAGTATTGGTACATTACAGTGGTAATAATGAATTTGGTCCAAAAAAATTTGAAAATTGGTTTGATTAATATCTCTGATTGTGCCATGAGAGGGGACGGGAGGCTGTGAAACCGAAATTGACTGTGGATGACAACGTCTAATATGTATATTTAAACCTCTTTTATCTTTTAAAAGCCTACCGTCCGATCAATTTCGACATTGTAGGAATTCCGGTTGAGAGTTGGTAGGAGCGATATTCATAAACTAATTATTATATCTTAAATAAACTTAAAGTTGCTAAGGTCTGCTGCGTCGCTTCCAATCAGTTAGGACTGACCACAGAGTGTAGACCTTTGATCAGATGTAGGCATGCCGTACAGCGCACTAAAAGTAAAAGTAATATTTGAAATACAGACACAATTATATATTACTACATAAATATTAAAATACTTCCCAGGTTTTTCCAAATATTTAAGAAATATACTTATTCCTTGACAGTTGACAAGCTCCGAAATACAATATTACCACGATTGACAAAAAATGCATCTGAAATCACAAAAACCTTTTAATATAACATTTATTTAAATTTCATCAACATTTTACGATAATTTTAAAACCTAAAAATATTACAAATTATTAAAATAATTTTATTTAAAAAGTGTTTTTTCAGAAACTTATGTACGTATTATACCGTTGGATTAGATATAAAGACAAGAAGACAGAGGACGAGACAATTAATTTCTTTCGACCCACCACTCACCGAAGATATTATATTTTTCCGGCAACGTGACAGGTGGTGAGCCCGTCGCCGCCTTTATTTCCAAGCCTACGACATAAATCGTACATAAGTTTTTGAAAAACTCATTGGTACTGCCACCTGGGGATCGAGCTCAGGTCTCTCGACTCGAAATTCCGACCACCCAACAACTCGGCTATCGTGACTTCTAATAAAATATAAATAAATCAAATATTCATTTTATTTATTTTTTAAGATGTATGTAAGTAATGTGATGCATCGCAATTTCTTCTCTCTAGCTACGTTGAAACTACTTACCATCAAAAGTTTATGTATATTTAAACCTCTTTATCTTTTAAAAGCCTACCGTCCGATCAATTTCGACATTGTAGGAATTCCGGTTGAGAGTTGGTAGGAGCGATATTCATAAACTAATTATTATATCTTAAATAAACTTAAAGTTGCTAAGGTCTGCTGCGTCGCTTCCAATCAGTTAGGACTGACCACAGAGTGTAGACCTTGATCAGATGTAGGCATGCCGTACAGCGCACTAAAAGTAAAAGTAATATTTGAAATACAGACACAACTATATATTACTACATAAATATTAAAATACTTCCCAGGTTTTTCCAAATATTTAAGAAATATACTTATTCCTTGACAGTTGACAAGCTCCGAAATACAATATTACCACGATTGACAAAAATGCATCTGAAATCACAAAACCTTTTAATATAACATTTATTTAAATTTCATCAACATTTTACGATAATTTTAAAACCTAAAATATTACAAATTATTAAAATAATTTTATTTAAAAAGTGTTTTTTCAGAAACTTATGTACGAATTATACCGTTGGATTAGATATAAAGACAAGAAGACAGAGGACGAGACAATTAATTTCTTTCGACCCACCACTCACCGAAGATATTATATTTTTCCGGCAACGTGACAGGTGGTCCCGTCGCTGTCTTTATGTCCAAGCCGACGACATAAATCGTACATAAGTTTTATGTTATTAAATTAAAGAAAAAAAAGTTAAAATTTCAACTGACACGGGCGAGCGATCGAACCCGCGACCTTCGCCGATCCGTGGCGACGCTCTTACCCCCGAGCCACCGTGTCTTACACGCATCAGTTGAAATCAGTTGAAACTCTGTATTCTCTTTATATTACTTGTGCCTTGTTTATTGGCATAGGCGCCATCTGTTATCCCTTTTGCAAGTGACAATTTGATAATCCTGACTTTTCAGTTAGGATGGCGCGTGCCTTTCTGTATTTTACAAGTGCTCCTGCCCGGAATTCATTCTACCTATTCATGCGGCACCAAAAGTTACCGTTTGGCTCTATAACTTTTAGTGTCGCGATTTATACAGTGGTGATGTAGGTTAGTCGCTAACAAATAGATGATTGGTGAAATGTGACGACATCTATATTTCTCCCACATGAGAAGCTCGGTAGTTGCGGACAATTTAGGAAATATTTCGACACTTTACATCGCGCTATTGAAGTTCCTCGTTCGTTCGATCGAATTCCGCCCGTGTCAGTTGAAATTTTCACTTTTTACTCTTTAATATAAGAACATGAAAGTTCAGCAAAAATATGCTTTAAAAATCAATAAAATTGCATAATCGTACATAAGTTTTTGAAAAACCCATTGGTATGACTGCTGATGCCTGCCACATAGGTATCGACCTCGGGTGTCTTGACTCAAATTACAATCGCTCAACCAATCGGCAATCGTGTCTTTGTTAATAAAGAAAGCTATTTGGGATGTGTATTATAGAAGGAACATGCGTCTATATAAAATATTATCCGCAGGAGTTTCATTCCACAATATTATAGTATCCAGTCAACTTATTAGTATATGTCAACTGATATCGGAATAGCAGTGTCAGCAAATATCAAAGCGATTTAATAAAATGCCTCTCAGTAAATAAATGTCTCACAGTGGTAGAGCCACGCATCAGCTTTTGTTGTTGCATGAATGGGCCGGCTCGACCGGGGAAGTACCACGACCTCGCAGAATACCGGCGTGAAGTAGAAGTCTCACAAACTTCTGCGTTTAGTCTGGTGAGTGCAGGTAACCGGTGGCCCACACACCCCACTCTCTCCTCTCTATAATTTGTGAAGCAATCCTAGAACCTTACGTGGCCCGCTTGAGGCAGAGCTAGTCGTAAATTTATTTGTTTTTGTTTAAGTCATGATAGCCGAATCGTTGGTAGGTCGGAATTTCTAGTCAGGAGACCTGAGTTCGATTCGTCGTTCGGGTGGGTCGAAGGGACTTAATTGACCGCTGTCTACCCCTGTATTTGCCTGAAGATATTTATTTATTATTTATTTAATCATGGTCTTTGACGACCTCCATGGACGAGTGGCGTTGGAGTGGCACAGGTTTTCAAAGTGTCGCCATCTCGAGGTCCCGGGTTCGATTCCCGGTCGGGTCAATGTAGAAAATCCAAATTTTCTCGGGTCTGGGGGTTTGTGGCGCCTTCGTTGTTTCCGATTCCCTTTCCTCAAGTGCTTTAGCATCTTACATCGGGATCGGAGCAATGTTTGTGATGTTGTCCCTATCTATACGAGTATATGTATCATAAAACACATCCTGATCAGAATTCTCTCAATCACTTCAAGTGTAAACAGGCCTTGCTTACTTGGCGAAAAGGCAAAGGTTACGATGAGACCTAGTCTCTGATGTGTAAGTGTTTATGAATTTTAGTGAGATAAGTTCGATAGTTACTCAGATAATTGGTATAGATTTAAATGTATTTTGGTTATTAATTTTAGACATTTGTTCGAATTTAAATATCAGCAAACGACACGTAATTTTGGCAAGAAGCATATAACACATACACACACACACACACACACACACACACACACGCACACAAACATGACACAGGAACTCATACATAAGAACAAGTACATATAAAATAAATCTATACATATACATAAAATTGGAGTGTATGTTTGTAATGTTGAAATAACTATTTTAATCACATTTATATGAATATATACGGTACATAACCAAAATTACACTTTTTAATAATTATTGTCTATCTCTCTGTCTGTTTGTTTGTTTTGGGCTAATCTCTGAACTAATCGCTGGTTTTAACAGAACTTTCACTGACAGAAAGCTAATGTTATAAGACTACTTTTATTTTAAAAACATAATTAGGGTTCGACGTGTTAAACTGCGAGCAGAGCCACGGGGGGCAGATAGTAAGTGAATAAAACTTAAGATTAGGAATAATTTAAGTAAATTTTGTTTTACTTTCTTTAATCATGTAATAATGTTTATATATGAAAGAACGGAGTCTCCTACCACAGGTAAAGCTTTACTTAAAATGAGTCTCCAAGACATCAAATACATTTTTCCTTATTCAAGTATAGTATCAAGTATAGACCTACGAATGAGCTGTTACTGATGTAGATTATTCGATATACTCAAGAATAACGTACGTCCTAGTTACTTTTCGTTCGAGTGGCACCAAAAGTTAATTTTCTTTTTTTAATATTGTTATAAAAATTGTTTTGTTCCTTGTCATTTTCGCAGTTGAGTACGTATGTATGTCAGTATTGCCATTTGGTTAAATTTCGTACATTTCGTAACTTCTGATCGTCTCTCATGTTCTTGACCCTTTGACATACCTCTTTCTCTTCTGAAAGAAGAGAAAAAGTTATGTAATGATCGTGACACTTGTGACAATCTGTTCTTACCCCTTACGGGGTAGCCAGAGAGAAGGGCTGCGTGAAGATAAGTAAGTAAGTTCTGATCCTCTAGTGTAACACATGATTGACTTATTTTTAGAGTACTATCGTATCTTGTGAGCACATGTTTTTAGAATGTCCTACTTTTATTCCCTCCCTATCTTCGTGCCATCGAATTAACAGTGAGACAGACGATTATTTTTATTCCATTTCAATGCATTTTTTTCAAATTTACTAGTTTTTCTTTGACGACCTCCATGGACGAGTGGCGTTGGAGTGGCACAGGTTTTCAAAGTGTCGCCATCTCGAGGTCCCGGGTTCGATTCCCGGTCGGGTCAATAACACATACACACACACACACACACACACACACACACACACACACACACACACACACACACACACACACACACACACACACACACACACACACACACACACACACACACACACACACACACACACACACACACACACACACACACACACACACACACACACACACACACACACACACACACACACACACACACACACACACACACACACACACACACACACACACACACACACACACACACACACACACACACACACACACACACACACACACACACACACACACACACACACACACACACACACACACACACACACACACACACACACACACACACACACACACACACACACACACACACACACACACACACACACACACACACACACACACACACACACACACACACACACACACACACACACACACACACACACACACACACACACACACACACACACACACACACACACACACACACACACACACACACACACACACACACACACACACACACACACACACACACACACACACACACACACACACACACACACACACACACACACACACACACACACACACACACACACACACACACACACACACACACACACACACACACACACACACACACACACACACACACACACACACACACACACACACACACACACACACACACACACACACACACACACACACACACACACACACACACACACACACACACACACACACACACACACACACACACACACACACACACACACACACACACACACACACACACACACACACACACACACACACACACACACACACACACACACACACACACACACACACACACACACACACACACACACACACACACACACACACACACACACACACACACACACACACACACACACACACACACACACACACACACACACACACACACACACACACACACACACACACACACACACACACACACACACACACACACACACACACACACACACACACACACACACACACACACACACACACACACACACACACACACACACACACACACACACACACACACACACACACACACACACACACACACACACACACACACACACACACACACACACACACACACACACACACACACACACACACACACACACACACACACACACACACACACACACACACACACACACACACACACACACACACACACACACACACACACACACACACACACACACACACACACACACACACACACACACACACACACACACACACACACACACACACACACACACACACACACACACACACACACACACACACACACACACACACACACACACACACACACACACACACACACACACACACACACACACACACACACACACACACACACACACACACACACACACACACACACACACACACACACACACACACACACACACACATACACACACACACACACACACACACACACACACACACACACACACACACACACACGCACACAAACATGACACAGGAACTCATACATAAGAACAAGTACATATAAAATAAATCTATACATATACATAAAATTGGAGTGTATGTTTGTAATGTTGAAATAACTATTTTTATCACATTTATATGAATATATACGGTACATAACCAAAATTACACTTTTTAATAATTATTGTCTATCTCTCTGTCTGTTTGTTTGTTTTGGGCTAATCTCTGAACTAATCGCTGGTTTTAACAGAACTTTCACTGACAGAAAGCTAATGTTATAAGACTACTTTTATTTTAAAAACATAATTAGGGTTCGACGTGTTAAACTGCGAGCAGAGCCACGGGGGGCAGATAGTAAGTGAATAAAACTTAAGATTAGGAATAATTTAAGTAAATTTTGTTTTACTTTCTTTAATCATGTAATAATGTTTATATATGAAAGAACGGAGTCTCCTACCACAGGTAAAGCTTTACTTAAAATGAGTCTCCAAGACATCAAATACATTTTTCCTTATTCAAGTATAGTATCAAGTATAGACCTACGAATGAGCTGTTACTGATGTAGATTATTCGATATACTCAAGAATAACGTACGTCCTAGTTACTTTTCGTTCGAGTGGCACCAAAAGTTAATTTTCTTTTTTTAATATTGTTATAAAAATTGTTTTGTTCCTTGTCATTTTCGCAGTTGAGTACGTATGTATGTCAGTATTGCCATTTGGTTAAATTTCGTACATTTCGTAACTTCTGATCGTCTCTCATGTTCTTGAACCTTTGACATACCTCTTTCTCTTCTGAAAGAAGAGAAAAAGTTATGTGATGATCGTGACACTTGTGATACTCATTTCTGGCTACCCTGTAAGGGGTAGCCAGAGAGAAGGGCTGCGTGAAGATAAGTAAGTAAGTTCTGATCCTCTAGTGTAACACATGATTGACTTATTTTTAGAGTACTATCGTATCTTGTGAGCACATGTTTTTAGAATGTCCTACTTTTATTCCCTCCCTATCTTCGTGCCATCGAATTAACAGTGAGACAGACGATTATTTTTATTCCATTTCAATGCATTTTTTTCAAATTTACTAGTTTTTCTTTGACGACCTCGGTGGACGAGTGACTTAAATACCGGTTTTCAAGGTGGCGCCATCTCGGGGTCCCGGGTTCGATTTCCGGTCGGATCACTGTAGAAAAAACACTTTTTCTACATTTTCTCGGGTCTGGGTGTTTGTGGTGCCTTCGTTGTTTCCGATTCCCATACCACAAATGACTTATTTATTTCCTAACTTATTTATTTCCCAACCCCTAGAGATGTCAAAAATTTCCACACTTTTCCGAAGTCTTTTTCCTTGGGTATAGACTTATGGATATGTCGACGTTGTTTATCTCTACACAATCTGATATTTGTTATGTTTATAACATATTCGGAATCGATGCACCTTTATTCGATTGAATTCACGAGGATTTTTTATACTTAGCCTTAGATATGTTTTTTTTTTAAATTATGAAATCAAATAATTTAAGACCGTTTTACTAAGACCGTAATTTTTATGCTTATCACATAAAAATTACGGTCTTGAATATAATTAATATAACTGTGTAAATATTCTAAAAATTGTACTTACACTGTAAAATTGATACCTCAGAACTCCAATACAAATGGTTCAGGTTGTTTGGTCTGCGGGGTCATCGTCCAAGGCTACTAATCTAATGAAGACACAATACTCCTTAACGGTTACGTTAGGCAATAATATACGATAGGTCGACAAAATCTGCCCACTAGGTAGGCCTGCTTAGAGGCGAATTTGAACGGATTTCCATCTACTGGTTAGCAAGTTTGCGCATATTGTACCCACTTTTTATCATCATCATCATTTATACAACCGATTTCCAGGTATTACTTATTATTTACATAATTACTGCTTGCTCTCCTCCTATGGACCTTTTTAAAATTGTGACATGAAAGTACAACATGCTTGCGTTTCTCTACACAAAGTATGGTAAAAAAATTTAATAATAAAAATCCAACTGCCTTCGTAAAGAATACAAGAAAGCAGAATACAATACCCTCTCCAGCTAAGGTATTACTTTAATTAAAATATTGTAATATGCTTAATAAATAATTTTTTTTAAAGATGGTGCAAAAATTGAATCACAAAATAGGGAATATGTCATCCTAACTTGACGGAGTACAATTGTAATAACATCTCTAAATATACCGTTATTGATTGAAGATCTACCAACTAATATCAATATATACAAGATTCAAATAATACAAATTCTTCAAACACAACACTAAATAAGAAGAAAGAAGTTTTTGTAAAAAATTCTAACTTTTTTTTGGATGGCGTTTACATTTTGTAATTGTTTATGACTGCACTTCTAATAGAAAAAGTAGAACTAGGTAATGTAAAAATTAGGCTAATATTAAATGGTAAATATTTAGTGGTAATTTTTTTTGTTTTCAATATTTTCATATTTTTTTATATATCAATATGACAGTGAGTTTGTGAAGAATTGTATATTTTGTTATATAAAGGTATGTTCTTAGTAACGTACGTTGTGAAGATTTATTGTTATACCCTCTATTTTTCAGATCATAGTAGAAAAAATACCTTGTTTTTCGAATTTTTGTAAAAAAAATTAGGTAATTTTGCTTTAAATATGTGATTTTTGGAATGGCATTGTAACTTAAATGAAGGATCCTCTTACTGGCAGCCCCGTTCATTGTCTTGTCATTGTCAGTCACACAGATCACAGAGTATTTTATTTTTATTACATGTCACCCACCAAACCATAATATTCAGGAATCAGCCTCCACCACCGCCCACCGCCACCACTACCAGTTGCTTTGGATGATTGTCTGTGATGTTTATTATTTTCTGAAATATTTTTTTTTGCTTCAGAAATAATGTTCAGCCATCTATCTTCAAACTAAGAGTCTAAGTTTGTGTAACAAGTAACTTTATAAGCAAGAAGTAATTAGCAAGTATTCGAAATGAGTAGATGTGACTTTAAAATTGTATTATTAGGCAGTGAACATGTTGGTAAAACCAGCCTGGTGCTGCGTTTTGTTAATTGCAAATTCAACGCTGGTACTCCTTATCAAAACGTAAGTATAAATAATTTTGTACAATTATATAAACCGTGAGATCATGACGACTTTGTTATTGTTTACCATGATTCATCTCTTTTGTCGAAGTGTTTGCGATACGGGTTTTGATTGCAGTTTTCAGTTTGTTTTTATGTTTACTTGTAGATTTTTTAAATATGAAAATTTTCCGTTGATTCAGTAGATAAATAAATAATAAGATAGATAAATAAATAACCTTGGGCTTCTGCATTTGTCCCGCGAGTGAAATGACAAGGTCCCACAACACAATCCTCTTTCTTCTTTCTTAAAGGCCACATACTAGACTCTCAAGTATTGCCCAATCGTCTTTTATAAAATAAAATAAATAAATATCTTGACGCAATTCCCAATACAGGTGTAGACAGAGGTCTAGTCTAGACAATGAAGTCCCTTCGACAATGTGACAGATGGTGAGTCCGTCGCCGTCTTTATGTCCAAGCCAACAATGTAATTTGTACATAAGTTTTTGAAAAATCCATTGGTACGAGCCTGCCACCTGGGAATAGAACTTGGGTCTCTTGACTCGAGATTCCGACCACCCAACCACTCGGCTATAGTGACTTCCAATCGTATGATCAATTCTCTTTTAATTTCTTAAAGATAGGCAATGCACTAGTAGACTGTTACAAGTGTTAGTGGGCCTCAGTACTCCCCATTCGGTGAACTCATTGCTGATTTGCCATTCTTCAAGCATAACATATAATATCAACATAATACATACATACATCGTAACAACATCACATACATTGCTCTGCACCCAAAGCATCTTATACACTTTGTTATGGAATCAGAAACAACAAAGGTACCACAAACACCCAGACCCAAGAAAATATACCAAAAGTTTTCTACATTGACACAACTTAGCATTGCACCTGGGACCTCAGAGCTGGCAACACTATCAAAACCGGTGTTTACGCCACTCATCAACTGAGTTTGCCTCATAGGTGACTAAAGCACTGTTTTTTTTATATTATGCACTAATTATGCCATTGTAACAATAAGAATTTGTTCTTGTGGACTTATTTTTATGTGGGTATTGTTAGGGGAATCAATCAAAGCAATCACAGACTGAAGTTCAGCACACCATTACATGCATCCTCTGCCTGCAGGGCTGCCAACTCTCTGTTACATGTAAATATATAATAAACACATACATAGATAGTGACAACATCACATACATTGCTCTAATCCCAAAGTAAGCGCTTAAGCACTTGTCATATGGGATCAGAAACAATGAAGGTACTAACACCCAGACTCAAGACTGGGAATCGAACCCGGGACCTCTGAGCTAGTGACATCTTTCGAATTGGTGTGTACACACCTCTTCCATGGTGGTTATCACATGTACAGATTTAACAATGACTTGAAATTCCATCCACCCTACCACTCGGCTATCATGACTTAATTAGTGTAGTTAATAGGAAACATTAATTGACAACCTCCCTGGACCATTGGCATACACAACAGTTTTCATTGTGTCGCCAGCTTTGAAGTTCTGCGTTCCCAGTGGGCAATGTAGAAAACACTTTACATTTTCTCGGGTCTCACTGTTTGTGGTACCATTGTTCTAATTTCTAATACATCTGCTTAAGCTGCTTACTTTGGGATCAAAGCAATGTATGTGATGTTGTCCCTATCAATGTATATATTTATTAATTTAGTACCAACTCATGCCCTAATAGAAGTTACGAATTTATTTACTTATTTATAATATTAATTGCCAAGAATTTTTTGAAGAAGAAGTATTTGAAGAAAAGTAAGCATTTAAATTTTTGTAATTGTTTTTGCAAGAAAATACTCTTAAACAATCCCTTCAGAATGAAAAATATGGTTTTAAGTATGAAACTGGTCTAAGTCAGCCCAGCATTTATCATTTGTAATGTATTTATTTTAAATCGCTAAATAAGTCTAGCTAGCTATTAAGCTATTTTAAAAAATAAACTACTAATGATAGCTCACTGTTACTTTTCGTTTTTATATCTTCACGCCATTCCCAATACAGGTAGGGTACACAGAGGTTTAGTCTAGATAATTGAGTCCCTTCACCCACTCTTCAAAAAAAAAAAATTATATTTGTACATGAGTTTTTGAAGAACCCATTGGTACAAGCCTGCCACCTGGGGATCGAACTAGGGTCTTCCACTCCCACCACTCGGCTATTATGATTCTCTAAACAATTTATACTGAAAAAAAATTATATTTTAATAAAAATTTGCTTCTGAAAGATGGCAACCATAGCTGCATCTAAGGCTATTCTAACTATGTAAATCTCCTACCAAGGTTTTGTCTATTATGCAGAATCTTCACCATTATATATGTATGTAACCACAGTGTCTATGATTTTCAGACAATCGGGGCAGCTTTCTGCGCAAAGACTATGCATTCAAATGGGAAAAATTACAATGCCGGTATCTGGGATACGGCAGGCAGTGAAAGGTATTCTGTCTGTCTGTATTAACTTTATATTAACTGTTAGTATTAACATTCTGCACTGTTTAAGATATTTAAAAGAAATACCAAAACATAAATACATTGGTACATACTTATTTAGGGATGTCACATACATTGCTCTGATCCGAAAGGAAACATTTGTATTATGGAATCGGAAATCATTAAGGTAATGCAAACATGCAGACCTGAGAAAATGTAGAAAAAATAGTTTTCTATATGTTAATATAGACAGTTAGGGAATCGAACCAGGGAACTCACAGTTGGCATCACCATGAAAACCGATGCGCCAATCGTCCACAGAGATTTGTCAATATCAAGGTATATATCACAATTGTTTATTCCTCAACAATTATTCTGAATTGTTTTCTATTTTTCTTTGGTTTCTGTTCTGTTACAGTAAAAAAAATATCTTCACACCATTCCCAATACGGGGTAAGACAGAGGTCTCAAGAATTATAGTCTATCCCACCCACCTTCCACTGAAGACATTTATTTGGACAATGTGCCAGTTGGTGAGCCCGTCGTCGACCTTCTGTCCAAGCCAACGATATAAATCGTACATAGGTTTAGAAAAAACCCATTGGCAGGAGCCATGGGGATTGAACTCGGGGTCTTGTGACTCGAATTCCGATCACCCAACCACTCGGCTATATGTTACAGTATGTCCCTCAATTCAGCATGCCTCCCAGCAAAGGCCTCCTCCATTTGTTTCCATTTCAACCATGGCCTGGCCCTGGTGGCAGGCTCGTACCAGTGGGTTTTTTAAAAACTTATGTACGAATTATATCGTTGGCTTGGACATAAAGACGGCAACGGGCTCACCACCTGTCACGTTGTCCCGAAAATATCTTCGTTGGAAGGTGGGTCGAAGGGACTTAATCGTCTAGACTCGACCTCTGTCTACCCCTGTATTGGGAATTGCGTGAAGATATTTCTTTCTTTCTATATAATTGTCTGCAGGTACGAAGCGATGACAAAGATGTACTACAGGGGGGCTCATGCCGCGATCATCTGCTACGAGCCTTCCTGCATCGCGTCCTGGACTCGCCTGAGGCATTGGCTGCAGGAGTTGAGGACTGTTGAGGAGGTGATGCAGTCAGTTGATAATAAGCGGCAACAGCCTAATGGCGTAGGGTAGTAGAGCGTGGGACTGCTGAACATAAGGTCGCGGGTTCAGCGCCTCCGGGTTCTGTCGTGGACCACTGAAGGCACAAGCACTGCAGCTTAGGGAACATACGCATACTATGTGAGCTATTTTTTAAGTTCTTTCGACCCCCTCCCTCCCCTCGGTGACCACTCGTAGTATGCCAAGACCCCCCTCTCCCCATTCAGTTTTCACGTAGTAATTCATAATTATGATTTTTAATCATTTCACAGGCAAAAATTGAAAAAAAATAATAATAATTTGGCTCATACTCTTCTTTATTGCAAAAGACTGCATGCATTAAATTACGAACACAACAATTATTTTCTAAATTTGTTGAAAAAGCTACTTCGCACCATTCCGCATGCAAATATAAAGAGGTATATGTTACCTGGTCCGAAGAGAAGAAGAGCACCACCCTCCCTCCCACATATGCGTGCACTAATTTCTTTGTACGCACCACCACCACTACACTCAAACCTACGTAGACTCTAGTAGAATTGCGTGAGGATATTCATATTCATTTAACATAGCAATCTTATTGCTATGGTCTTGTAAAAGGAGCTCAACACATGTGATTCTTACTATGAATTAAATTAGATTTCTTAGGCTAAATTTTACAATACATTACGTAGTCTTGTATCCCACAAGACTATGTAATGTATTGTTATATTTAGCAATTCCCTATACATGGGTAAAACAGATGTCTTCTAGTGTTGACAATTAAGTCCCCTCGACCCACCTTCCACCGAAGATATTTTCGGGACAACGTGACAGGTGGTGAGCCCGTATATATGTCCAAGCCAACGATATAATTCGTACAAAAGTTTTTGAAAAACCCATTGGTACTAGCCTGCCACCTGGGGATCGAACTCGGGTCTCTTGACTCGAAATTCCGACCGCTCAACCACTCGGCTATCGTGACTTTTACAATGTAGACAAACGTAACTTCGAAAAAATTTGAGCCTTCCTCGATAAAAAGATATTAATTGTCTTTGTCTTTGTGGGATACACACAACAATCTGTTTAACGGCTGACAAGTGAGACATTCCAGGACTGCAAGGTCTACCTCTGCGCCACCAAGAAGGACCTCCTCGACAGCGGCAGCGTTGCACGCGTGGTGCCAGAAGACACTGTGGCCACCTACTCCCAGGGCTTGTGTGGCCACTTCCTGACGTCCAGTAAGACCGGCGAGAATGTCGGTGAGTGGTCCCGGCTTTGATTCAACGTTCACTCTCGCGTGTTTAGAAAGATCCAGTGCGATCCTATTCGGAGAGATAGAAAAATCTTCACGCAATTCCCAATACATGGGTAAAACAGATGTCTTCTAGTGTTGACAATTAAGTCCCCTCGTCCCACCTTCCACCGAAGATATTTTCGGGACAACGTGACAGGTGGTGAGCCCGTCTATATGTCCAAGCCAAGTCCCACTGAAGACATTTTCGACCACCCAACCACTGGCTATCGTGACTTTTATCGTGACTTATATAGAGATGTCTTCATAATTATGATTTTTAATCATTTCACAGGCAAAAATTGAAAAAATAATAATAATTTGGCTCATACTCTTCTTTATTGCAAAGACTGCATGCATTAAATTACGAACACAACAATTATTTTCTAAATTTGTTGAAAAGTTACTTCGCACCATTCCGCATGCAAATATAAAGAGGTATATGTTACCTGGTCCGAAGAGAAGAAGAGCACCACCCTCCCTCCCCTCGGTGACCACTGTAGTATGCCAAGACCCCTCTCCCATTCAGTTTTCACGTAGTAATTCATAATTATGATTTTTAATCATTTCACAGGCAAAAATTGAAAAAATAATAATAATTTGGCTCATACTCTTCTTTATTGCAAAGACTGCATGCATTAAATTACGAACACAACAATTATTTTCTAAATTTGTTGAAAAGTTACTGCACCATTCCGCATGCAAATATAAAGAGGTATATGTTACCTGGTCCGAAGAGAAGAAGAGCACCACCCTCCCTCCCCTCGGTGACCACTCGTAGTATGCCAAGACCCCCCTCTCCCATTCAGTTTTCACGTAGTAATTCATAATTATGATTTTTAATCATTTCACAGGCAAAAATTGAAAAAAAATAATAATAATTTGGCTCATACTCTTCTTTATTGCAAAAGACTGCATGCATTAAATTACGAACACAACAATTATTTTCTAAATTTGTTGAAAAAGTTACTTCGCACCATTCCGCATGCAAATATAAAGAGGTATATGTTACCTGGTCCGAAGAGAAGAAGAGCACCACCCTCCCTCCCTCGGTGACCACTGTAGTATGCCAAGACCCCTCTCCCATTCAGTTTTCACGTAGTAATTCATAATTATGATTTTTAATCATTTCACAGGCAAAAATTGAAAAAATAATAATAATTTGGCTCATACTCTTCTTTATTGCAAAAGACTGCATGCATTAAATTACGAACACAACAATTATTTTCTAAATTTGTTGAAAAGTTACTTCGCACCATTCCGCATGCAAATATAAAGAGGTATATGTTACCTGGTCCGAAGAGAAGAAGAGCACCACCCTCCCTCCCTCGGTGACCACTGTAGTATGCCAAGACCCCTCTCCCATTCAGTTTTCACGTAGTAATTCATAATTATGATTTTTAATCATTTCACAGGCAAAAATTGAAAAAATAATAATAATTTGGCTCATACTCTTCTTTATTGCAAAAGACTGCATGCATTAAATTACGAACACAACAATTATTTTCTAAATTTGTTGAAAAGTTACTTCGCACCATTCCGCATGCAAATATAAAGAGGTATATGTTACCTGGTCCGAAGAGAAGAAGAGCACCACCCTCCCTCCCTCGGTGACCACTGTAGTATGCCAAGACCCCTCTCCCATTCAGTTTTCACGTAGTAATTCATAATTATGATTTTTAATCATTTCACAGGCAAAAATTGAAAAAATAATAATAATTTGGCTCATACTCTTCTTTATTGCAAAAGACTGCATGCATTAAATTACGAACACAACAATTATTTTCTAAATTTGTTGAAAAGTTACTTCGCACCATTCCGCATGCAAATATAAAGAGGTATATGTTACCTGGTCCGAAGAGAAGAAGAGCACCACCCTCCCTCCCTCGGTGACCACTGTAGTATGCCAAGACCCCCCTCTCCTCATTCAGTTTTCACGTAGTAATTCATAATTATGATTTTTAATCATTTCACAGGCAAAAATTGAAAAAAAATAATAATAATTTGGCTCATACTCTTCTTTATTGCAAAAGACTGCATGCATTAAATTACGAACACAACAATTATTTTCTAAATTTGTTGAAAAAGTTACTTCGCACCATTCCGCATGCAAATATAAAGAGGTATATGTTACCTGGTCCGAAGAGAAGAAGAGCACCACCCTCCCTCCCACATATGCGTGCACTAATTTCTTTGTACGCACCACCACCACTACACTCAAACCTACGTAGACTCTAGTAGAATTGCGTGAAGATAGAGCAGCAGTGTCTGACCTTTGATGAAACCATGTTACAGATGAACTCTTTCAAAAGATAGTGGACGACTGCGCCGCAGACATGGCTGTGATGAAGAATGTAGAAGAGATGCGAGTGCAGTTAGCGAAAGAAGAAGCGGCATACAAAAGCAAGAACAAGGAGTACTGCTTCTGCTGATGAAGCTATAGCTCTTTAATGGTCTTATCCGGCTCGAAGGACCAAGTGGAGAAATTGAAGTTAAGCCATTAAAGTGTTGTAAAATCGGAAGAATTTCTTCTTAGAAAGGATATTTTAACAGCGAACGAAGCTAAATAATCTATATTTTGGGATATAATTGTCTTTTGTATGTTTGTGACGTGCTCGCTTGAATAAGTTAGACTTAAAACATATTTTTAAGACACAAGTTGAGAATGTAAAGAGATGGATGAGTATATGTGACAGAAAAGAAAAAGAGAGATAGCTATAAAAAGATATTAATTGTCTTTGTCTTTGTGGGATACACACAACAATCTGTTTAACGGCTGACAAGTGAGACATTCCAGGACTGCAAGGTCTACCTCTGCGCCACCAAGAAGGACCTCCTCGACAGCGGCAGCGTCGCACGCGTGGTGCCAGAAGACACTGTGGCCACCTACTCCCAGGGCTTGTGTGGCCACTTCCTGACGTCCAGTAAGACCGGCGAGAATGTCGGTGAGTGGTCCCGGCTTTGATTCAACGTTCACTCTCGCGTGTTTAGAAAGATCCAGTGCGATCCTATTCGGAGAGATAGAAAAAAAATCTTCACGCAATTCCCAATACAGGGGTAGACAGAGGTCTAGTCTAGACATGTAAGTCCCTTCGACCCACCTTCCACCGAAGTTATTTTCGGGACATCGTGACAGGCGGTGAGCCCGTCGCCGTCTTTATGTCCAAGCCAAGTCCCACTGAAGACATTTTCGACCACCCAACCACTCGTATATCGTGACTTTTATCGTGACTTATATAGAGATGTCTTCTGCAATGTAATTACTTCTAGAATGTAACGACCTTCGTGGAAGAGTTGCGTAAACACCGATTTTCAAGGTGTCGCCACCTAGAGATTCGGAGTTCGATTCCGTCAATGTAGATAAAAACCACTTTTTCTACATATTCTCGGATCTGTGTGTTTGTGGTGCCTTCGTTGTTTCCGATTCCCATACCACAAGGGCTTTAGCATCTTACATTGGGATCGGAGCAATGCATGTGATGTTGTCCCTATCTGTGTATGTATTTATTTATAATTTTAATTAATGCAACAGTAGTTATACAATCTAACTTTTCTCGTGGGTGGTGTAACTGGCGACTGAGCGAAGAGCCTCTGGCGAGATAACCGTCTCTATAAATACCAGATACAAAGATATGGCAGACCGGTAACGGCCAGCAGCGTTTAAGGTGCAAGGTGTCCGGTACTGGGATCGCCAAGCCGCTTGCCAAGCGTGCCAACCCCACCGACCCTACCCTACTGCCTATTCCGGTGTGGGAAATTGCGTGAAGATAGAGCAGCAGTGTCTGACCTTTGATGAAACCATGTTACAGATGAACTCTTTCAAAAGATAGTGGACGACTGCGCCGCAGACATGGCTGTGATGAAGAATGTAGAAGAGATGCGAGTGCAGTTAGCGAAAGAAGAAGCGGCATACAAAAGCAAGAACAAGGAGTACTGCTTCTGCTGATGAAGCTATAGCTCTTTAATGGTCTTATCCGGCTCGAAGGACCAAGTGGAGAAATTGAAGTTAAGCCATTAAAGTGTTGTAAAATCGGAAGAATTTCTTCTTAGAAAGGATATTTTAACAGCGAACGAAGCTAAATAATCTATATTTTGGGATATAATTGTCTTTTGTATGTTTGTGACGTGCTCGCTTGAATAAGTTAGACTTAAAACATATTTTTTAAGACACAAGTTGGAGAATGTAAAGAGATGGATGAGTATATGAAAAGAGAGATAGCTATAAAAAGATAAGTTCATATAAAGTTAAAAATAAAATCTATTGAAAGTCCGTCCGGCCGTTCTTTCCAACCAAAATATTTTTTTAAGGTTTAGGACAAAATATAAGTAAGGTTAAGGACAAAATATAACTTTAATTTAATTAAAGTTATATTTTGTTATATACCATTGGAAATCATCTAATTTTAATCTAAGGTTCACTCAAACACGATTTTCTTTAGTTTTCATTCGTTTCTTTCTCTATTTTCGAGATAACTCGCTGGTACGAGCCTTATTGATTATGGAATCGAATAAAACTAAAACGATGTTGACATATCGAGTTATGATTAAAGTAGTTTAATAATTTCGTATTTAAAAAAACTGCACGCTATTCTCAATACAAAGGTATACAGATATCGACAATGTAAAATAGGTAGGCAGTTAAGTCCTTGAAGTATAAATATAGTGATTATACTTTTTGCCTGTATTTGTAAATCTAGCTCTTTGTATTATTTCACGTAATGTCTGCCCTTTTGGGTACGAATTTATCTATAAATCGATAAAAGTATAGACAATATTAAAAAATAATATTATCATACGCCACTCTGATCTAAAGAGAAAGAAGCTAAATCACGTGTGTTACAGAATCAATCAAGACTATAATATCTTATATGAGATAGAGCCGAGGAAATGTAGAAAGAGCGGCTTTCCACATTAACCTGATCGAAAATCGAACCTGGGACCTCCAAGCATACAACTTTAAAACCAGTGTCTATGACATTCGACCATAGAGGGCGTTAATATTTATGTTTTTTAATGACTCTGTCCCTTACTTAGAAGTATTTTATAATACGATGGCCTAGTGGTTGCGCGAACGGAATTCGAATAAGGAGTCCAGAGTTTAATCCACAGGAGGAAAGCTCTTACTAATGATTTTTTGAAACTTATTAATCTTTTATCAAATTAAGTTTAATGTCGGACCGGAAATTAAGTTTCATACCACCGGAAAGAGTTTTGTCTTATAATATACAATAAATAAATATGTATAAAAATATCTTCACGCAATTCCCAATACAGGGGTAGACAGAGGTCGAGTCTAGACAATTAAGTCTCTTCGTCCCACCCTCCACCGAAGATATTTTCGAGACAACCTGACAGGTGGTGAGCTCGTCGCCGTCTTTATGTCCAAGTCAACGATATCCTTACACAAGTTTTTGAAAAACCCATTGGTATGAGCCTACCAACTGGGGATCGAACTCGGGTCTATTGACTCGAAATTCCGACCACCCAACCACTCAGCTATCGTGACTTTTTTTAAAATAATATTCACTATAATATATATAATATTCACTATAATATATATAATATTATATATTATAGTGAATATTATATATATAATATTCACTATAATATATATAATATTCACTATAATATATATAATATTCACTATAATATATATAATATTATATATTATAGTGAATATTATATATTATAGTGAATATTATATATATAATATTCACTATAATATATATAATATTCACTATAATATATATAATATTCACTATAATATATATAATATTCACTATAATATATATAATATTATATATTATAGTGAATATTATATATATAATATTCACTATAATATATATAATATTATATATTATAGTGAATATTATATATATAATATTATATATATAATATTCACTATAATATATATAATATTATATATTATAGTGAATATTATATATATAATATTCACTATAAAATTCACAAATCACATTACTTATGTACATAATAAAAATCTCTACACCGCGATGTAAAATAGATTAGCGACATCTATTATCAAAAATACGGAACTTAATATAAAAAAAAATAAAAAAGAAAAAAATATCTTCACGCAATTCCCAATACAGGGGTAGACAGAGGTCAAGTCTAGACAATTAAGTCCCTTTGACCCACCTTCCACCGAAGATATTTTCGGGACAACGTGACAGGTGGTGAGCCCGTTGCCGTCTTTATTTCCAAGCCAACGATGAAATTCGTACATAAGTTTTTGAAAACTCATTGGTACTGCCACCAGGGGTTCGAACTCGGGTCTCTTGACTCGAAATTATTAATGTACTAATAATTATTCATTATTATTAGAGCTCTTTCCAAAACACCGACGCATTCATTTATATAAGAAATCATCCATAGATAGTCTTCTATTATATAGCCAGTGACGTATATATTGAAAAATAAATATCAAAATGGATATATCGATAGAATTCGATACACTGCATTTCACGTCACTATTTTTGCTATAGTTATTGGAAAAAATAGTGAAGTGAAATTCTTTAGGAAGTCCCTTAACTCTGGAAGATCTAACAACTGTTAGACAAACTAACGTAGCATAAATAAATACAAATCGATATCGCTATGCCAGAAAAAGTAAATGGTTGGTATATTTTTACGGCGTATGAACTATTGAGCTATAATTGTAAGATGCTTTGAAGATAAGCTTTAATTATTTATTTGAATAAATTATTAAATATTTTATATTCTATCAAATTATGTGTTTTTTTTTTAAATATACATACAACACATTGATCTGATCCCAAAGTAAGCAGCTTAAGCGCATATAGTGTGGAATTAGAAACAACGAAGTTACCACAAACATCCAGACTCTAGAAAATGTAGAAAAAGTGTTTTCTACATTGACCCGATCGGGAATTCAACCGGGGACCTCAGCAGGCGACATATTGCAAACCGGTGTGTACGCCTCGTCCACGTAGGTAGTTATTCTCTCTTTCGAAGAGAACGCATTCTGCCTCATGATTCACGATCGCGCCTATGTGCTCGACCTCCAATCCAACATTAGAAACTGATTCCCGCTTTTGCTACATTTAGAAAGGCGGGTCCTTGAACAAGCACCCTCCTATCCGGAATTCCGTGGCTGATAAGGACTTTCTTAAGGGGCGAAAAGAAAGGCACATTATTAAACAGACATTTTTTTCATCCCGCGTGATGTGAAGTGAAGACATTCAGTACGGCCCTCACCAGAGTCGCGGATGATTTAACTCATGGGAGAACGCAAAACCAAATCTCTTCTATTGCGTATCGGTCTTGGCTGTGAGAGAGCCAGATGATGAGATGGGAGATGTTAAGGATACGGTGCAATCACTCTCTTCGCACTTCACCGCGCGATGCTGAATGAAGTCCAAATTAGGCTGACCAAGCTAATTAAACTACCTATATATAAAATAAATAAAGAAATATCTTGCCGCAATTCCCAATACAGGGGTAGACAGAGGTCTAGTCTAGACAATTAAGTCCCTTCGGCCCACCTTCCACCGAAGATATTTTCGGGACAACGTGACAGGTGGTGAGCCCGTTGCCGTCTTTATTTCCAAGCCAACGATGTAATTCGTACATAAATTTTTGAAAAACCCATTGGTACGAGCCTGCCACGTGGGGATCGAACTCTCTTTACTCGAAATTCCAACCACGCAACCACTCGGCTATCGTGACTACCTCGTCCAGTATGTCCGGATAGTTAGGTTGGCTAAGTTGGTTCTTCTTGCTTCTCTTCTGGCCAAACCACTGCTAATGAACTCAAGAGGAAATAAGATATTTTACTGCGGTAACACTTGTGCTGTACAAAACGGTTATGTTGTCACCAGCTCTATGGTTTCGGGGCTCAATTCCGTGTATGCCAGTCTGGTAAACGACTTTTTCTGCAATGTTTCGAGTCAGTGGTACTTTCTTTGTTTCCGATTGCATAATCAAGGCCCATTTTCAAATATTATTAGGCTTCTACTTCACGTCGGTATTCTGTGAGGTCGTGGTACTTCCCCGGTCGAGCCGGCCCATTCATGCAACAACAAAAGCTGATGCGTGGTTCTACAACTGTTATTATGTATGTAAAATGTGTGTGTTACACAATTTTCCGGTCACACAGACTATAGCTATTAGTTTTAGTTTCACGTACAAATATCATCATCCACTCGGGTGGAGTCTCGCTTCGATGAAATCAATTCATGTAACAACAGTAGCAGCAGATCTGTATAGTGAATTTAGTAGGAATTTTCCTAAATTCTACCTAAACGTTTCCCGCGGTAAATAAAATAAAATAGATAATCTATGACATGTAGATCTGCTTTTTGCACATGCAAATAAAAGTATGTTCGCGGAGAGAAGATAGTATGTATATATGAATATTTCTTTATGTAAATATATATTTGTTTATGTAAATGTCACGATAGCCGAGTTGGGCGATCGAAATTTCGAGTCAAGAGACCCGAGTTCGATTCCCAGGTGGCGGCTCGTACCAATGGGTTTTTCAAAAACTTATGTACGAAATACATCGTTGGCTTGGACATAAAGACTGTCTTTTTCCGTTGTCCCGAAAATATCTTCGGTGGAAGGTGGGTCAAAGGGACTTAATCGTCTAGACAAGACCGCTGTCTACCCCTGTATTGGGAATTGCGTGAAGATATTTATTTTATTTAAATATATACTTATAGTTGTTGTATAGTTGTCGTGGACACTAAGACGGCGATAGGCTCACCACCTGTTACGTTGTCCAAAATAGGCTTCGGTGAAAGGTGGGTCGAAAGAAATTGGTCGTCTAGACTTCTGTCTAACCGCGTATTGAGAATACTCGTGAAGAAATTTATTTTTATGTATTTTGCGTTCACACACTTTAACGACATATATATCCTGCAGTGAACTGTAAATTGCCGTTATGTATGTATGTAAAGTGCGTCTTTCTACCATAAAATTTAGGATTGAACAATAAATAACTATATAAATGTTTAGTTTTATCGAGTGAATAAAATGAATGGTGTACTGTGCTTCGTTCTGTTAAATTTTTACGGTATATATATTTATTTTATGTTAAAAGTAACTTTACTGCGAGACTACATTGAAGTCCAAGATAAACTCTCGGTTTTATTTTTAATGTGTAATTTTTACGGGGTAAAGCCAAGTGGGAGCGTCTGCTTCTGCGGGAATGTGTCTGCACGACCAGGGTGTGGGTTCGTAGAATAGTGGCGCCAAGTAAATGCTTCTTGTGTTTCCACATTTCATTCCGTAAATGAGGTAACCGACCGGCCATGCCCTATTCCGAACTGATTTCTTGATGGTAGGCAAAGCACATGCAATCTCTGTGGTTGTCGGTACGATAGTTATCCATACAGTCGGTTGTCTTTTGGCTCTTTTCTCAGTCTGTCACTTTCACCCATCCGGAAAGTTATTATAAAGAGTTGCAGACGACCTAAGACGCATACAAACAGTATTTTTCTTACATTTGAATTATTTTTAAATAAAACGATTTTCGGATATTATCGCGTTTTTAATTAGTTTTTACAAACTATTTTTATTTCCCGACGTTTCGGATGCTTTATAGCATCCGTGGTCACGGGGGGGGGGGGGATACCCCTAATTAAAAATGCGATAAAATCCGAAAATCGTTTAATTTAAAATGTGTACTATTCGCGTAAATACAAGAAATCATTATTTAAATTCTTTTTAAATAAAACGATTTTCGGATATTAGTTTTTAATTAGTTTTTACAAACTGTTTTTATTTCCCGACGTTTCGGATGCTTTACAGCAACCGTGATCACGGGGGGTGTCCCCCCATAATTAAAAACGCGATAAAATCCGAAAATCGTTTTATTTAAAATGTGTAGTATTCGCGTAAATACAAGAAATCATTATTTTTATGTATTACTTACTTGATAGCCGAAGGTTATAGATAGGTTGATGGTCAGAAATTCAAGTCAAGAGACCCGAGTTCGATTCCCAGGTGGCGGCTCGTACCAATGGGTTTTTCAAAAACTTATGTACGAATTATATCGTTGACTTGGCCATAAAGACGGCGACGGGCTCACCACCTGTTACGTTGTCCAAAATAGGCTTCGGTGAAAGGTGAGTCGAAAGAAATTGGTCGTCTAGACTTCTGTCTAACCGCGTATTGAGAATACTCGTGAAGAAATTTATTTTTATGTATTACTTACTTGATAGCCGAAGGTTATAGATAGGTTGGGTGGTCAGTCAAGAGACGGTTCGATTCCCAGGTGGCGGCTCGTACCAATGGGTTTTTCAAAAACTTATGTACGAATTATATCGTTGACTTGGCCATAAAGACGGCGACGGGCTCACCACCTGTTACGTTGTCCAAAATAGGCTTCGGTGAAAGGTGAGTCGAAAGAAATTGGTCGTCTAGACTTCTGTCTAACCGCGTATTGAGAATACTCGTGAAGAAATTTATTTTTATGTATTACTTACTTGATAGCCGAAGGTTATAGATAGGTTGATGGTCAGAAATTCAAGTCAAGAGACCCGAGTTCGATTCCCAGGTGGCGGCTCGTACCAATGGGTTTTTCAAAAACTTATGTACGAATTATATCGTTGACTTGGCCATAAAGACGGCGACGGGCTCACCACCTGTTACGTTGTCCAAAATAGGCTTCGGTGAAAGGTGAGTCGAAAGAAATTGGTCGTCTAGACTTCTGTCTAACCGCGTATTGAGAATACTCGTGAAGAAATTTATTTTTATGTATTACTTACTTGATAGCCGAAGGTTATAGATAGGTTGATGGTCAGAAATTCAAGTCAAGAGACCCGAGTTCGATTCCCAGGTGGCGGCTCGTACCAATGGGTTTTTCAAAAACTTATGTACGAATTATATCGTTGACTTGGCCATAAAGACGGCGACGGGCTCACCACCTGTTACGTTGTCCAAAATAGGCTTCGGTGAAAGGTGAGTCGAAAGAAATTGGTCGTCTAGACTTCTGTCTAACCGCGTATTGAGAATACTCGTGAAGAAATTTATTTTTATGTATTACTTACTTGATAGCCGAAGGTTATAGATAGGTTGATGGTCAGAAATTCAAGTCAAGAGACCCGAGTTCGATTCCCAGGTGGCGGCTCGTACCAATGGGTTTTTCAAAAACTTATGTACGAATTATATCGTTGACTTGGCCATAAAGACGGCGACGGGCTCACCACCTGTTACGTTGTCCAAAATGGGCTTCGGTGAAAGGTGGGTCGAAAGAAATTGGTCGTCTAGACTTCTGTCTAACCGCGTATTGAGAATACTCGTGAAGAAATTTATTTTTATGTATTTTGCGTTCACACGCTTTAACGACATATATATCCTGCAGTGAACTGTAACTTGCCGTTATGTATGTATGTAAAGTGCGTCTCTCTACCATAAAATTTAGGATTGCACAATAAATAACTATAAAAATGTTTAGTTTTATCGAGTGAATAAAATGAATGGTGTACTGTGCTTCGTTCTGTTAAATTTTTACGGTATATGTATATTTATTTTTATGTATTTTGCGTTCACACGATTTAACGACATATATATCCTGCAGTGAACTGTAACTTGCCGTTATGTATGTATGTAAAATGTGTGTGTTACACAATTTTCCGGTCACACAGACTATAGCTATTAGTTTTAGTTTCACGTACAAATATCATCATCCACTCGGGTGGAGTCTCGCTTCGATGAAATCAATTCATGTAAGAACAGTAGCAGCAGATCTGTATAGTGAATTTAGTAGGAATTTCCTAAATTCTACCTAAACGTTTCCCGCGGTAAATAAAATAAATAAAGAAATATCTTGCCGCAATTCCCAATACAGGGGTAGACAGAGGTCTAGTCTAGACAATTAAGTCCCTTCGGCCCACCTTCCACCGAAGATATTTTCGGGACAACGTGACAGGTGGTGAGCCCGTTGCCGTCTTTATTTCCAAGCCAACGATGTAATTCGTACATAAATTTTTGAAAAACCCATTGGTACGAGCCTGCCACGTGGGGATCGAACTCTCTTTACTCGAAATTCCAACCACGCAACCACTCGGCTATCGTGACTACCTCGTCCAGTATGTCCGGATAGTTAGGTTGGCTAAGTTGGTTCTTCTTGCTTCTCTTCTGGCCAAACCACTGCTAATGAACTCAAGAGGAAATAAGATATTTTACTGCGGTAACACTTGTGCTGTACAAAACGGTTATGTTGTCACCAGCTCTATGGTTTCGGGGCTCAATTCCGTGTATGCCAGTCTGGTAAACGACTTTTTCTGCAATGTTTCGAGTCAGTGGTACTTTCGTTGTTTCCGATTGCATAATCAAGGCCCATTTTCAAATATTATTAGGCTTCTACTTCACGTCGGTATTCTGTGAGGTCGTGGTACTTCCCCGGTCGAGCCGGCCCATTCATGCAACAACAAAAGCTGATGCGTGGTTCTACAACTGTTATTATGTATGTAAAATGTGTGTGTTACACAATTTTCCGGTCACACAGACTATAGCTATTAGTTTTAGTTTCACGTACAAATATCATCATCCACTCGGGTGGAGTCTCGCTTCGATGAAATCAATTCATGTAACAACAGTAGCAGCAGATCTGTATAGTGAATTTAGTAGGAATTTTCCTAAATTCTACCTAAACGTTTCCCGCGGTAAATAAAATAAAATAGATAATCTATGACATGTAGATCTGCTTTTGCACATGCAAATAAAAGTATGTTCGCGGAGAGAAGATAGTATGTATATATGAATATTTCTTTATGTAAATATATATTTGTTTATGTAAATGTCACGATAGCCGAGTTAAGGATCGAAATTTCAAGTCAAGAGACCCGAATTCGATCGCCAGGTGGCAGGCTCGTATCAATAGGTTTTTCAAAAACTTATGTACGAATTATATCGTTGACTTGGCCATAAAGACGGCGACGGGCTCACCACCTATTACGTTGTCTCGAAAATTTCTTCGGTGGAAGGTTGGTTGAAGGGACTTAATTGTCTAGAGCAAACCGCTCTCTACCCCTGTATTTGGAATTGCGTGAAGATATATTTTTTATGTATTACTTATTACAATGTTGCCTACCGCCCGCCTTTGCCGTTTTTTCTGAGCCCTTTGCCTCCGGGCAGTAGATTCGGAGGGGGTCCTTGGCCACATAGGGAGAGGAAGAGGATGCGTAGATGTTAGGAGATCCCAAGGCGGTGAGCACAGGTGGGATGTAGCAATGGTGAAACACCATCCACCACCATGAGTTTTAGTCGGTGCAGGTCTTCTGTACTTCCACAGCGGTGCATATATACACTAGGAATTTCCCTACGAAGAAAAAAAGGGATTCCCACACAAAACGACTAAATGCGATTTTTTCAATTAATTTTAATTTACAGCACTAACAACAGCATCGAAACCAAGAAGTGTTAATTTGGCTTTAGAGACCACATTCGAATTCAATAATAAGCAAGATGTAGAAATAATAGATAAAGTCAGAAGTTTCCTTAACAAAATCGAAAGTGTCGTAGACAGGAAGCTGGCGTTGCGCTCTGGTTATGGAAGAGATAATTATGAGTTCAGTAATTTCCTGCAAGAGCTTTTAACTATACTGAATTCGTATGACGATGATGATTTTCGAGAGGTATTTAAGATACTGCAAGAAGAAATACGTAATCAACGCTATATGGGATCCAAAATTCGCGAATTGATGAAGAATGAAAGCGTAAGACACATTCTAATTAAATTACTAAACAATATTGACGCGGCTCCATTAAATTTACTTCGAAACCGGATAAAGAAACTTACTCAATATTTAAATAATTCGAAAGATGACAAGCAGAACACGGACTTTATAAATTTCCTCAATTTACTCTACAAAAAGAAGTCAAGTGATAAATTAAAAAAGATCCTGGATAAGTTTAAACTCTTCGGTCGCAGATCCGCTGAATCCGAAATAAATCTCAACGATATAATCAGGAGTACATTGAAATCACTTGTCTATGATCATTATTCCAATCTGGACGAAAGTGTAAGACGAGATGTTAAAACATGGCTGGAAACAATTAAGAAAAATTTCAAAATGGATGCAACTACTAAAAAACCACGTGAATCGATATATATTAAGAAAGCAACCAAGACAACAACGAAAACGCATTTGAAAAGAAATGATAAATACAAGAATAAGGTAAAAACTGGATCGACGCATCGTAAAACATTTGTCACTCTGTACCCTGAAGCTATAAGCTTAAAAACAAATAAAAAACATTTAAAAGTTTCACCATTACCTTTATGGAAAGAGAGAACGGTGCCTAATAAAAATTACTTCTATTTAGTCAAAGATTTAAATAATAATAAAGGAAAGGGCAAAGGAACATTTGTGCATGACGAAGGAATGAGATCAGATAAAAGTTCGAACAGCCTAGAATTTCTATCAGGAGCCGGGCATAGAAGGTATGTACGTTCGAACGCGATATCAATTCATCAGTGGTAGAGCCACGCATCAGCTCTTGTTGTTATATGAATGGGCCGGCTCGACCGGGGAAGTACCACGACCTCACAGAATACCGGCGTGAAGTAGAAGTCTTACAAACTTCTGCGTTTCGTCTGGTGAGTGCAGGTAACCGGAGGCCAACACACCCCCCTCCCTCAATTCTGGGGAGGGGGGGAGGACTGGGCACTCTATGCCTTTGGTATTGGTACCATCGTTGTTTCTGATTTAATGACATAAGTGCATAAGGTGCTAGCTGCTGGTACTGCCATCGTATATTTGCGTGTCATGAGAGGCGACCGTGGACGAGTGGCGATTTAATAATTTTAATAACTTTGGGATCAGAGCAATGTATGTGATGTTGTATCTATCTATGTATGTGCTTATTAATTAAGTATCGATTTTATTTAATTTCTTTTCTTCTACCATCGGTTCGTAATAAGAAACCAGAAGAAGTTGTACAATTGAATACAACTTTTTAAATTCTATTAGATAAAGGTGAGTAAATTTTACAAGATTTTATTGAGACCATGTGTTATATTTCTTGAGACATGATGTTGTAATTTTCTGATAAGTGTATCATGATTGACGCAACGAATAGCCTCAAAGGGATTACAAAAGATACTGAGCATCCTGTGAATTATCTATAGCCTCCAATTGTTGCTTCATTGGCTCTACACCAACATCGTTTGTAGAGGTTATAGACAGGTAGGCTGAGGTCTAGAAAATAAGACCATTAGACCCAATTTAAGTCACGATAGCCGAGTTGTTGGGTGGTCCGAATTTCGAGTCAAGAGACCCGAGTTCGATCCCCAGGTGGCAGTACCAATGAGTTTTTCAAAACTTATGTAAGAATTTCATCGTTGGCTTGGACATAAAGATGGCGACGGGCTCACCACCTGTCACGTTGTCTCGAAAATTATTTTATTATAGACCCAATTTTCACGGAAGCTTATTTTGGACAATGTGGCTGGTGGTGAGCCTATCACCGTCTTAGATCCCTACCCTGATAGGAAAAGATACAATATAATTACATATATATATTACTTAGATATATATTCGACTCATACAAACTTTCGTATTCATCACACAAATGTTTGCCCCTTGCTGGATTTGAACCCGCAACCCAAAACTTTGAAGGCATGGTCACCACCAACTCGGCTGTCGTGTTTTTATTTACTTTATTCAATAAGCTACTAAGTTCAAATTAGCTATATGTAACAAACCTCGTTAATACCAAATTAAAAATTCATTTTTTTTTTTTCAAAAATTACGTTAACTTTGTCATTTAGAAATGAACCGACGACAATATTAGAAGAAAGGTTTGAAAGACAACAAAAAGAAGTACCTACTGCAATACCGAAACAAATACTTTATAAGAGTTTAAAATATGACAATTCTCGTAAAAGGCTACAGTCACATAGAAAATCAAATGTTAATGACAATGTTCCAAATGAACAAACAAATGAGACACAACCAAAAGAATCTGCATCCGCTCAATACCTGGATCGTATAAAGAAGATTGAAGAAGAACTAAAAGTGATGAAGAACGAGTTAAAAGCAAAGACATCGTCAACAACGAAAAAACCAACTAAAACATTAGACGAATACAGTGATTATGTTGGCAGAGAGGAGGATATATTTCCTACAACAGTCACTAAAACTCTTCTAGACACTAATATAAATGAAACTAAAATAAAACCAATCGACGAAACAATGAAATACGATGCTATATTTAGGGCTAATAAAGTAAACGATACTAAAGGGAATGTTATACTAAATGATGAAGACGTATCACGTGAGAATAAAGAATTTAGAGATGATCTTGCACAAAATTTCACAACCCAACCTACGAGTAATAAAATACTGCCAAGTGTAACATTTAACAGTACTGTTGCTAGTTCTAATGATAAATATAAAATCACTGATCCAATAGGAAAAACGGAAACAACAAAGCTGCCTGATATCTATAAAAATAGCACAGATACTTTAACAGAAGTAGTCAGTATCGTCAATAATATTACAACACAGGCACTAGACGTTAGTAGTGTCTCAGGTACAACATTAACAACCATCTCAACAAACATGTCCACAGTTGGTAATGAAACCAAAAGTAATATGCTTTGAAATAAAAATTCTTATTGAGTTAGAATTTTATTTAGTACTAGCTGCCCCCCGCGAATTTGCCGGCAATTTAACACTTAACGATTCTAAAATAAAAGTAGCCTCAGCCTAAATGTTACTCCTTATAACATTAGCTATCTGCCAGTTAATATCGGTCCAGCCGTTTCCAAGACTAGCCGGACCAAACAGACAAAAATTGTAAAACATGATATTTTGGTGTAGGTACATACATTCATATACCTTTTGTAAAAAGGATATTTAAATAATAATAAAGGAAAGGGCAAAGGAACATTTGTGCATGACGAAGGAATGAGATCAGATAAAAGTTCGAACAGCCTAGAATTTCTATCAGGAGCCGGGCATAGAAGGTATGTACGTTCGAACGCGATATCAATTCATCAGTGGTAGAGCCACGCATCAGCTCTTGTTGTTATATGAATGGGCCGGCTCGACTGGGAAGTACCACGACCTCACAGAATACCGGCGTGAAGTAGAAGTCTTACAAACTTCTGCGTTTCGTCTGGTGAGTGCAGGTAACCGAGGTTATCACACCCCTCCCTCAATTCTGGGAGGGGGGAGGACTGGGCACTCTATGCCTTTGGTATTGGTACCATCGTTGTTTCTGATTTAATGACATAAGTGCATAAGGTGCTAGCTGCTGGTACTGCCATCGTATATTTGCGTGTCATGAGAGGCGACCGTGGACGAGTGGCGATTTAATAACTTTGGGATCAGAGCAATGTATGTGATGTTGTATCTATCTATGTATGTGCTTATTAATTAAGTGTCGATTTTATTTAATTTCTTTCTACCATCGGTTCGTAATAAGAAACCAGAAGAAGTTGTACAATTGAATACAACTTTTGAATTCTATTAGATAAAGGTGAGTAAATTTTACAAGATTTTATTGAGACCATGTGTTATATTTCTTGAGACATGATGTTGTAATTTTCTGATAAGTGTATCATGATTGACGCAACGAATAGCCTCAAAGGGATTACAAAAGATACTGAGCACCCTGTGAATTATCTATAGCCTCCAATTGTTGCTTCATTGGCTCTACACCAACATCGTTTGTAGAGGTTATAGACAGGTAGGCTGAGGTCTAGAAAATAAGACCATTAGACCCAATTTTCACGGAAGCTTATTTTGGACAATGTGGCTGGTGGTGAGCCTATCACCGTCTTAGATCCCTACCCTGATAGGAAAAGATACAATATAATTACATATATATATTACTTAGATATATATTCGACTCATACAAACTTTCGTATTCATCACACAAATGTTTGCCCCTTGCTGGATTTGAACCCGCAACCCAAAACTTTGAAGGCATGGTCACCACCAACTCGGCTGTCGTGTTTTTATTTACTTTATTCAATAAGCTACTAAGTTCAAATTAGCTATATGTAACAAACCTCGTTAACACCAAATTAAAAATTCATTTTTTTTTTCAAAAATTACATTAACTTTGTCATTTAGAAATGAACCGACGACAATATTAGAAGAAAGGTTTGAAAGACAACAAAAAGAAGTACCTACTGCAATACCGAAACAAATACTTTATAAGAGTTTAAAATATGACAATTCTCGTAAAAGGCTACAGTCACATAGAAAATCAAATGTTAATGACAATGTTCCAAATGAACAAACAAATGAGACACAACCAAAAGAATCTGCATCCGCTCAATACCTAGATCGTATAAAGAAGATTGAAGAAGAACTAAAAGTGATGAAGAACGAGTTAAAAGCAAAGACATCGTCAACAACGAAAAAAACCAACTAAAACATTAGACGAATACAGTGATTATGTTGGCAGAGAGGAGGATATATTTCCTACAACAGTCACTAAAACTCTTCTAGACACTAATATAAATGAAACTAAAATAAAACCAATCGACGAAACAATGAAATACGATGCTATATTTAGGGCTAATAAAGTAAACGATACTAAAGGGAATGTTATACTAAATGATGAAGACGTATCACGTGAGAATAAAGAATTTAGAGATGATCTTGCACAAAATTTCACAACCCAACCTACGAGTAATAAAATACTGCCAAGTGTAACATTTAACAGTACTGTTGCTAGTTCTAATGATAAATATAAAATCACTGATCCAATAGGAAAAACGGAAACAACAAAGCTGCCTGATATCTATAAAAATAGCACAGATACTTTAACAGAAGTAGTCAGTATCGTCAATAATATTACAACACAGGCACTAGACGTTAGTAGTGTCTCAGGTACAACATTAACAACCATCTCAACAAACATGTCCACAGTTGGTAATGAAACCAAAAGTAATATGTTTACAAATATTACACGTTAATTATGTTATAAAACCTTTGTTACTTTGTATCTATTTTGCCACCAGGAAGACTTGGATCCGTACATATATTCCTTAACATTACATAGGTGAAACTTGTTTGTCAAATCACGCATAAACGTCTGAACCGATATGAATGAAATTTAGCGTACATGTAGTTTATAACCAGGTTTACATATAGGATACTTTTTTTTCGGAAGAACAGAACTGAACTGGCCTAGAACGAAACAGGGCCAACTTTTTCATATAATTTAATTTTTAATCTTTGCGTCTTTTTGGCGGCAAAAAAAAATTTACTTATCAACTGAAGTTAACAACACTGAGGCAGCGATAGGCTCACCACCTGTCACGTTGTCTCGAAAATTATTTTATTATAGACCCAATTTTCACGGAAGCTTATTTTGGACAATGTGGCTGGTGGTGAGCCTATCACCGTCTTAGATCCCTACCCTGATAGGAAAAGATACAATATAATTACATATATATATTACTTAGATATATATTCGACTCATACAAACTTTCGTATTCATCACACAAATGTTTGCCCCTTGCTGGATTTGAACCCGCAACCCAAAACTTTGAAGGCATGGTCACCACCAACTCGGCTGTCGTGTTTTTATTTACTTTATTCAATAAGCTACTAAGTTCAAATTAGCTATATGTAACAAACCTCGTTAACACCAAATTAAAAATTCATTTTTTTTTTCAAAAATTACATTAACTTTGTCATTTAGAAATGAACCGACGACAATATTAGAAGAAAGGTTTGAAAGACAACAAAAAGAAGTACCTACTGCAATACCGAAACAAATACTTTATAAGAGTTTAAAATATGACAATTCTCGTAAAAGGCTACAGTCACATAGAAAATCAAATGTTAATGACAATGTTCCAAATGAACAAACAAATGAGACACAACCAAAAGAATCTGCATCCGCTCAATACCTAGATCGTATAAAGAAGATTGAAGAAGAACTAAAAGTGATGAAGAACGAGTTAAAAGCAAAGACATCGTCAACAACGAAAAAACCAACTAAAACATTAGACGAATACAGTGATTATGTTGGCAGAGAGGAGGATATATTTCCTACAACAGTCACTAAAACTCTTCTAGACACTAATATAAATGAAACTAAAATAAAACCAATCGACGAAACAATGAAATACGATGCTATATTTAGGGCTAATAAAGTAAACGATACTAAAGGGAATGTTATACTAAATGATGAAGACGTATCACGTGAGAATAAAGAATTTAGAGATGATCTTGCACAAAATTTCACAACCCAACCTACGAGTAATAAAATACTGCCAAGTGTAACATTTAACAGTACTGTTGCTAGTTCTAATGATAAATATAAAATCACTGATCCAATAGGAAAAACGGAAACAACAAAGCTGCCTGATATCTATAAAAATAGCACAGATACTTTAACAGAAGTAGTCAGTATCGTCAATAATATTACAACACAGGCACTAGACGTTAGTAGTATCTCAGGTACAACATTAACAACCATCTCAACAAACATGTCCACAGTTGGTAATGAAACCAAAAGTAATATGCTTTGAAATAAAAATTCTTATTGAGTTAGAATTTTATTTAGTACTAGCTGCCCCCCGCGAATTTGCCGGCAATTTAACACTTAACGATTCTAAAATAAAAGTAGCCTCAGCCTAAATGTTACTCCTTATAACATTAGCTATCTGCCAGTTAATATCGGTCCAGCCGTTTCCAAGACTAGCCGGACCAAACAGACAAAAATTGTAAAACATGATATTTTGGTGTAGGTACATACATTCATATACCTTTTGTAAAAAAAGGATATTTCAATATTACAAACAGACAGGCAATGCCGCGAGTTAATGAGAACAGATGCAAGGTGAAAACAAATGAAAACTTACCTAAAAAGTTGATAGTTTTAGTTTTATTGCTGATTTCACAAATGCTCACGACATATTATTCTTATAAAGTTGTTCAGTATAAAGTAATATGCTTTGAAATAAAAATTTTATTGAGTTAGAATTTTATTTAGTACTAGCTGCCCCCGCGAATTTGCCGGCAATTTAACACTTAACGATTCTAAAATAAAAGTAGCCTCAGCCTAAATGTTACTCCTTATAACATTAGCTATCTGCCAGTTAATATCGGTCCAGCCGTTTCCAAGACTAGCCGGACCAAACAGACAAAAATTGTAAAACATGATATTTTGGTGTAGGTACATACATTCATATACCTTTTGTAAAAAAAGGATATTTCAATATTACAAACAGACAGGCAATGCCGCGAGTTAATGAGAACAGATGCAAGGTGAAAACAAATGAAAACTTACCTAAAAAGTTGATAGTTTTAGTTTTATTGCTGATTTCACAAATGCTCACGACATATTATTCTTATAAAGTTGTTCAGTATAAAGTAATATGTTTTGAAATAAAAATTTTATTGAGTTAGAATTTTATTTAGTACTAGCTGCCCCCGCGAATTTGCTGGCAATTTAACACTTAACGATTCTAAAATAAAAGTAGCCTCAGCCTAAATGTTACTCCTTAAAACATTTGTCACTCTGTACCCCAAGCTATAAGCTTAAAAACAAATAAAAAACATTTAAAAGTTTCACCATTACCTTTATGGAAAGAGAGAACGGTGCCTAATAAAATTACTTATTTAGTCAAAGATTTAAATAATAATAAAGGAAAGGGCAAAGGAAAATTTGTGCATGACGAAGGAATGAGATCAGATAAAAGTTCGAACAGCCTAGAATTTCTATCAGGAGCCGGGCATAGAAGGTATGTACGTTCGAACGCGATATCAATTCATCAGTGGTAGAGCCACGCATCAGCTCTTGTTGTTATATGAATGGGCCGGCTCGACTGGGAAGTACCACGACCTCACAGAATATGAAGTAGAAGTCTTACAAACTTCTGCGTTTCGTCTGGTGAGTGCAGGTAACCGGAGGTTAACACCCCCCTCCCTCAATTCTGGGGAGGGGGAGGACTGGGCACCTATGCCTTTGGTATTGGTACCATCGTTGTTTCTGATTTAATGACATAAGTGCATAAGGTGCTAGCTGCTGGTACTGCCATCGTATATTTGCGTGTCATGAGAGGCGACCGTGGACGAGTGGCGATTTAATAACTTTAATAACTTTGGGATCAGAGCAATGTATGTGATGTTGTATCTATCTATCTATGTATGTGCTTATTAATTAAGTATCGATTTTATTTAATTTCTTTTCTTCTACCATCGATTCGTAATAAGAAACCAGAAGAAGTTGTACAATTGAATACAACTTTTTGAATTCTATTAGATAAAGGTGAGTAAATTTTACAAGATTTTATTGAGACCATGTGTTATATTTCTTGAGACATGATGTTGTAATTTTCTGATAAGTGTATCATGATTGACGCAACGAATAGCCTCAAAGGGATTACAAAAGATACTGAGCACCCTGTGAATTATCTATAGCCTCCAATTGTTGCTTCATTGGCTCTACACCAACATCGTTTGTAGAGGTTATAGACAGGTAGGCTGAGGTCTAGAAAATAAGACCATTAGACCCAATTTAAGTCACGATAGCCGAGTTGTTGGGTGGTCCGAATTTCGAGTCAAGAGACCCGAGTTCGATCCCCAGGTGGCAGTACCAATGAGTTTTTCAAAACTTATGTAAGAATTTCATCGTTGGCTTGACATAAAGACGGCGACAGGCTCACCACCTGTCACGTTGTCTCGAAAATTATTTTATTATAGACCCAATTTTCACGGAAGCTTATTTTGGACAATGTGGCTGGTGGTGAGCCTATCACCGTCTTAGATCCCTACCCTGATAGGAAAAGATACAATATAATTACATACATATATTACTTAGATATATATTCGACTCATACAAACTTTCGTATTCATCACACAAATGTTTGCCCTTGCTGGATTTGAACCCGCAACCCAAAACTTTGAAGGCATGGTCACCACCAACTCGGCTGTCGTGTTTTTATTTACTTTATTCAATAAGCTACTAAGTTCAAATTAGCTATATGTAACAAACCTCGTTAACACCAAATTAAAAATTCATTTTTTTTTTTAAAAATTACGTTAACTTTGTCATTTAGAAATGAACCGACGACAATATTAGAAGAAAGGTTTGAAAGACAACAAAAAGAAGTACCTACTGCAATACCGAAACAAATACTTTATAAGAGTTTAAAATATGACAATTCTCGTAAAAGGCTACAGTCACATAGAAAATCAAATGTTAATGACAATGTTCCAAATGAACAAACAAATGAGACACAACCAAAAGAATCTGCATCCGCTCAATACCTGGATCGTATAAAGAAGATTGAAGAAGAACTAAAAGTGATGAAGAACGAGTTAAAAGCAAAGACATCGTCAACAACGAAAAAACCAACTAAAACATTAGACGAATACAGTGATTATGTTGGCAGAGAGGAGGATATATTTCCTACAACAGTCACTAAAACTCTTCTAGACACTAATATAAATGAAACTAAAATAAAACCAATCGACGAAACAATGAAATACGATGCTATATTTAGGGCTAATAAAGTAAACGATACTAAAGGGAATGTTATACTAAATGATGAAGACGTATCACGTGAGAATAAAGAATTTAGAGATGATCTTGCACAAAATTTCACAACCCAACCTACGAGTAATAAAATACTGCCAAGTGTAACATTTAACAGTACTGTTGCTAGTTCTAATGATAAATATAAAATCACTGATCCAATAGGAAAAACGGAAACAACAAAGCTGCCTGATATCTATAAAAATAGCACAGATACTTTAACAGAAGTAGTCAGTATCGTCAATAATATTACAACACAGGCACTAGACGTTAGTAGTGTCTCAGGTACAACATTAACAACCATCTCAACAAACATGTCCACAGTTGGTAATGAAACCAAAAGTAATATGCTTTGAAATAAAAATTCTTATTGAGTTAGAATTTTATTTAGTACTAGCTGCCCCCCGCGAATTTGCCGGCAATTTAACACTTAACGATTCTAAAATAAAAGTAGCCTCAGCCTAAATGTTACTCCTTATAACATTAGCTATCTGCCAGTTAATATCGGTCCAGCCGTTTCCAAGACTAGCCGGACCAAACAGACAAAAATTGTAAAACATGATATTTTGGTGTAGGTACATACATTCATATACCTTTTGTAAAAAAAGGATATTTCAATATTACAAACAGACAGGCAATGCCGCGAGTTAATGAGAACAGATGCAAGGTGAAAACAAATGAAAACTTACCTAAAAAGTTGATAGTTTTAGTTTTATTGCTGATTTCACAAATGCTCACGACATATTATTCTTATAAAGTTGTTCAGTATAAAGTAATATGTTTACAAATATTACACGTTAATTATGTTATAAAACCTTTGTTACTTTGTATCTATTTTGCCACCAGGAAGACTTGGATCCGTACATATATTCCTTAACATTACATAGGTGAAACTTGTTTGTCAAATCACGCATAAACGTCTGAACCGATATGAATGAAATTTAGCGTACATGTAGTTTATAACCAGGTTTACATATAGGATACTTTTTTTTCGGAAGAACAGAACTGAACTGGCCTAGAACGAAACAGGGCCAACTTTTTCATATAATTATCTTTGCGTCTTTTTGGCGGCAAAATAAATATTTTTTTGTAAAGGGACTCTTGAGACTTCAAAATAGACGAGACACAAAAATATCTCATAATTACGATACTTGATATAAAATATAGCACATGTATAAATTAATATCAAAAATTTATATAAATATGTTAGTTTTTAACACGATCATATATTTGATTAATAAAAATATACGTTGATTAGTATATGTGTATAAAATATTTTACAATAATATATTCTTTAAACTTAACGAAGATATACAGATTATACAATTGAAAAAGTTGATATTTTTTTCTATAAATTCTGTATTTACACATTATAAAGATAGTATAGTATTGCATCTTAATTTCTAACTTAATAAATTCACTAAATCTACGCTTAACTGTAATTAAAATGTTTGCAATTAATTATCTAACAGATGTTGTGTTGTGTGTAACACTTTAATGATAAATTGATTACAAAAATGCATATACAAAAGTCATAAATTCTAATTTTATTACTTTCAGACAAATCAAAAGTCAATGTATGTATGTGACATTTTTTCATAAAAAGAAAAAGCAATATTTACTATTTGTAGAATATTGAAAGAAATATGAATTTTGCCATTTTTGACGCATTTCTCTTCTATAGGACTTGAAGATAATAATAGATAAGTATATGAACTTGTACAAATATTTTATTCTAATAGTTCTTTGCTTTTGTCATATAAATAAAAAATAACACATTTTAGGTTATGTTAAGATACGCCAAGTGTATTGCTGATTCATTTAACAACCTCATTACTATGCGTTCACAATAAGCACGGGCATGAAATGGTACAATTATACGAAGCACTTTTTGCTGGTTTCATGAAGTAGCACTTCAGTATACAATCTCATTTGGGTCGCACAGTAACGTTGCGTTCAAATGTGACTAGAGGGCAGCAGCCTGGCGGCCTCCCTGCGGCCCGTGTCGCTGGCGCCGTGCACCGTGGAGAAGTGGGTCGGGTCGGTGGCCTCCCCGGCGAACAGCAGCCGCGGCGCGCCGGCGCGGTCCGGCAGCGGCGCGCCCAGCGCGGCTCGGGAGCGCGGCCGCCGCGCCGACGCGACGCTGTCGGACGTGCAGCTGCCGCGCGCGGACGGCTCCGAGTGCCGCGGCGTGTGCTGGAGCCACTGGCTGCACTTGGATTACTTTCTTAATGATAATGAACACACGCATAGACAGCAACAACATCACATACATTGCTCTCATCCCAAAGTAGCTAAAGCACGCCTGTTGTGGAATCTAGACCCCATGTCCCTGTGTATAGGAGAGGCCTATGTGCTATTAAGTAAGTGGCTCTATTGCTCCGACTGCTTGCAGTGACGATCTCCGTGGACCAGTGGCGCACACACCGGTAGTCACGGTGTCACCAGCTCTGAAGTCGTGGGTTCGATATAGAAAACGAATTTTTCTACATCGTCTCACCAGGGTGTTTGTGGTAGCTTCGTTGTTTCCAATTGCATAACGCATGCTTTAGCTACTTACTTTGAGATTGGAGTAATGTATGTGATGTTGTCAATATCCGTGTATCGATCTGTTTCAAAATAGGATAGGCAATATTGGATAGGCAGAAAATGGAACGAATAACTCTGCTTCTTAAGTAAGGGATTAAGGTTTATGTAGCGAGCTAAAATAACATTTCAATCAGAAGTCAATCTCTTTGGCTATTATCAGGGCTCAATTATCGGTCCATTTCTTTTTCTCATTTATATTAATGATTTACCTTCCTTACTGTATTCCCTAAACACGATATAGTATTATTTGCTGATACCTCTGTAATATTTGAAATCAAACGACATATTGTTACACTTGACGAGGTAAACGAGGCTATGTCAAAAATAGTCCATTGGTTCAATGCTAATAATTTACATTTAAATAGCAATAAGACTAAATGTATAAAATTTTCAACACCTAATGTTAAACATTTGGGTGATACCAATGTATACCCAAAGGCATACCCCAAGGATGTTTTTTGGAATAACAATTGATGCGAGGCTTCAATGGGGCCCCCATATATCCCAACTTGGGAGTAGGTTAAGCTCGCCAGGATATGTTGTAGGAAAAATAAGATTATTACTGTTGTACAAACGGCTATACTTGTTTATTCTGCCATGGGGTCATGCAGTTGACGTAGAAACAGTATTTATTTTACAAAAGAGGGCCATACGTGCTGTATATTGTCTTAATTTCAGAGCACCTCTTAGAGAGAAATTTAAAAAATTACATATTTTAGGTTATGTCAAGTTAATTGCTAATTCATTTAACAACCTCATTACTATTCACAATAAGCACGGGCATGAAATGGTACAATTATACGAAGCACTTTTTGCTGGTTTCATGAAGTAGCACTTCAGTATACAATCTCATTTGGGTCGCACAGTAACGTTGCGTTCAAATGTGACTAGAGGGCAGCAGCCTGGCGGCCTCCCTGCGGCCCGTGTCGCTGGCGCCGTGCACCGTGGAGAAGTGGGTCGGGTCGGTGGCCTCCCCGGCGAACAGCAGCCGCGGCGCGCCGGCGCGGTCCGGCAGCGGCGCGCCCAGCGCGGCTCGGGAGCGCGGCCGCCGCGCCGACGCGACGCTGTCGGACGTGCAGCTGCCGCGCGCGGACGGCTCCGAGTGCCGCGGCGTGTGCTGGAGCCACTGGCTGCACTTGGATTACTTTCTTAATGATAATGAACACACGCATAGACAGCAACAACATCACATACATTGCTCTCATCCCAAAGTAGCTAAAGCACGCCTGTTCTGGAATCTAGACCCCATGTCCCTGTGTATAGGAGAGGCCTATGTGCTATTAAGTAAGTGGCTCTATTGTTCGACTGCTTGCAGTGACGATCTCCGTGGACCAGTGGCGCACACACCGGTAGTCACGGTGTCACCAGCTCTGAAGTCGTGGGTTCGATATAGAAAACGAATATTTCTACATCGTCTCACCAGGGTGTTTGAGGTAGCTTCGTTGTTTCCAATTGCATAACGCATGCTTTAGCTACTTACTTTGAGATTGGAGTAATGTATGTGATGTTGTCAATATCCGTGTATCGATCTGTTTCAAAATAGGATAGGCAATATTGGATAGGCAGAAAATGGAACGATAACTCTGCTTCTTAAGTAAGGGATTAAGGTTTATGTAGCGAGCTAAAATAACATTTCAATCAGAAGTCAATCTCTTTGGCTATTATCAGGGCTCAATTATCGGTCCATTTCTTTTCTCATTTATATTAATGATTTACCTTCCTTACTGTATTCCCTAAACACGATATAGTATTATTTGCTGATACCTCTGTAATATTCGAAATCAAACGACATATTGTTACACTTGACGAGGTGAACGAGGCTATGTCAAAAATAGTCCATTGGTTCAATGCTATTAATTTACATTTAAATAGCAATAAGACTAAATGTATAAAATTTTCTACAACAAAGTCCCGGTAAATGTGCAAAGCTTGTCTATTAACAGGTTTAAGAAATTTATTAAAGAAAAGTCCCGATAGCCGAGTGGTTGTGTGGTCGGACTCGGTCGGAATTCGATCCTCAAGTGGTCGTACCAATGGGTTTTTCTAAAAACCTATGTACAAATTAAATCGTTGGCTTGAACATAAAGACGGCGACGGGCTCACCACCTGTCACGTTGTCACGAAAATATCTTCGGTGGAAGGTGGGTCGCAGGGACTTAAATATCTAGACTAGACCTCTGTCTACCCCTGTATTGGGAATTGCGTGAAGTTATTTTTTTTTATTAAAGAAAAGCTTTATGGGAACGTTTGTTATGATATAAATGAATATATTAATGACAGTAACCCCTGGGAATGAGCTGATCGCTCCCAAGCTATTTCTAGAAAATATCACATTACGTTTGTATAATGCATTATACTGTAAAAAATATTGACCAAAAAAGAGGACACGTACGGAGTTTTTTTCGCCTGTTTCTTCTCCGTTAAAGGAATCTCATTACGAAACGGTGATAGATTAAAAATGACTATCGATAAACGAATGTATGTTCTTATGTCGATGAATAAATGATTTGATTTGATTTGATTAGATCTAAACTAGGTCAATCTCCTCGGCTATTAGGTTGAGGGTACAGAGTTATATATTATATATCTTCTATAAAACTTTAGTCATTAATATTTGGTTGAGACACGATAGCCGAGTGGTTGGGTGATCGGAATTAGAGTCAAGAGATCCGAGTACCGATGGGTTTGTTTCAAAACTTATGTAAGATTTTTCTACGTGGTCTCTGTGTTTGTGGGAGCTTCGTTGTTTCTGAGTCCATAGCACGCGTGCTTTAGTTACTTACTTTAGGTGCAGAGCAATGTACGTGATATTGTCCCTATGTGTGTATTATTTGTTGATGATTTAATTACAATGCCCGTCGTCAGTACACACGTATGTACTTGGCACTGAAAATATCTTCGGTGGAAGGTGGGTCAAAGGGACTTAATTGTCTAGACTTGACCTCTGTCTACCCCTGTATTGGGAATTGCGTGAAGTTATTTTTTTTTATTAAAGAAAAGTCCCGATAGCCGAGTGGTTGTGTGGTCGGACTCGGTCGGAATTCGATCCTCAAGTGGTCGTACCAATGGGTTTTTCTAAAACCTATGTACAAATTAAATCGTTGGCTTGAACATAAAGACGGCGACGGGCTCACCACCTGTCACGTTGTCACGAAAATATCTTCGGTGGAAGGTGGGTCAAAGGGACTTAATTGTCTAGACTTGACCTCTGTCTACCCCTGTATTGGGAATTGCGTGAAGTTATTTTTTTTTATTAAAGAAAAGCTTTATGGGAACGTTTGTTATGATATAAATGAATATATTAATGACAGTAACCCCTGGGAATGAGCTGATCGCTCCCAAGCTATTTCTAGAAAATATCACATTACGTTTGTATAATGCATTATACTGTAAAAAATATTGACCAAAAAAGAGGACACGTACGGAGTTTTTTTCGCCTGTTTCTTCTCCGTTAAAGGAATCTCATTACGAAACGGTGATAGATTAAAAATGACTATCGATAAACGAATGTATGTTCTTATGTCGATGAATAAATGATTTGATTTGATTTGATTTGATTTGATTTGATTTGATTTGATTTGATTAGATCTAAACTAGGTCCATCTCCTCGGCTATTAGGTTGAGGGTGCAGAGTTATATATTATATATCTTCTTTAAAACTTTAGTCATTAATATTTGGTTGAGACACGATAGCCGAGTGGTTGGGTGATCGGAATTAGAGTCAAGAGATCCGAGTACCGATGGGTTTGTTTCAAAACTTATGTAAGAATTTTCTACGTGGTCTCTGTGTTTGTGGGAGCTTCGTTGTTTCTGAGCCCATAGCACGCGTGCTTAAGTTACTTACTTTAGGTGCAGAGCAATGTACGTGATATTGTCCCTATGTGTGTATTATTTGTTGATGATTTAATTACAATGCCCGTCGTCAGTACACACGTATGTACTTGGCACTGGAAAATAACTAACAAGTTGGAATCGATACTTGGTGGTGTTCTGCTGAATACTTCAGCTAAATCGGAACAAAATTTTTTGTTTTATTTAAGCCAGAATAGATAGATAAGATAGATAACGGCCTGTTAAAGTCGACTGCAGTACGTAGGCCTCTTGGCAGGCGAATTGGCGATCGCAGTACCAGGCTACTCGCACCTCAGACGGTGCTGCTCATCTTGGGTCTGATTATTTTGGTCTGCAATTTTTAGTGATGGTTCTCCCGTTATCTAGCGGATGCCATTGGGATATTCTAGGCTCGGAATGAATCGTTACAATTTACGATCCATGGACGAGTGGTCTACACGCAGGTTTTCATGATATCGCTAACTCATGGGTCACGGGTTCGATTCCCGGATGGGTCAATAAAGAAAACCACTGTGTGTTGAAGGAGCCTTCGTTGTTTCCGCATTCAATAACACGCGTGCTTAAGTTCCTTACTCAGGGATCAGAGCCATGAATGTGAGTCTGTCCCTATGTAGGTATGTATTTATTATTATTATATAATATTCGCTACTTCCAATTCTGTGGTAGACAATTAAGTCGTTTCTTTCGCCGACCACTTTTTTGAGACATCGTGATAGGTGGCTAGCCTGTCGCCGTCTTTATGTCCAACTCAACGATATAAATCGTACCAGCTGGAGATCCAAATCTCGATTTCAAGGTCGGTATTTGAGTCAAGTCTCCATGACTCAAATACCGACCACCCAACCACTCGGCTATCGCGACGTTTTTTATATGATATTCGGGAAAAATTCATTATTCAGCGATAGGCTCACCACCTGTCACGTTGTCCCAAATAAGTCTACACCTCTGTATGCCCCAGTATGGGTTATTGTGTGAAAACTATTAACAATCCTTGGGGCTATTGAAGTTTTAAAAAAGAACCTCCTCTCTATAGATGGGATGGTCGGGTGCTACCACCTGCTTGGCATCCGGTTGTAAATAGCAGTAAGTCCAACACCAATCATACCACCGCCAGACCCAGTGACGTAGCTAGGCGGGCATGGGCCGCGGTGAATGGAGAAACAGCAGCGTCACCCTCTCTCTCTCTCTCTCCACGTAGCTTGAACTTATGAAGCTGAAGTCTGCATCTTTGCAATGCAACGTTTAACGTAGCTCATAATATTTATATGTATAGTAATAAATGAAATTAAAGTGTCTGTTTTTAATTTCAAATTGACAGCTTTTCGCTAAATGGATACGGAAAGTATACATACAGACATAAATACATAACGGTCTAATTAAGTCCACTACAGGACATATGTCTCTCCCATGAGGAGGATTTGCCATAATTGCCACACTTGACAAGCGGATTAGCGATCGCAAATTCTATGGCAATATTCTTACACCGTTGCCACACGGCAAAAGATACACGGAACTATATGGAAAGTATAATTTACATACATACATATAAAATACAAATTTTTGCCTCTCGCTCTCTCTGTTTCTTCGGCCTAATTTCTTAAGTAGTAGTCTTGTACAAATATTTTTTTCTAATAGTTCTTTGCTTTTGTCACATTAATAAAAAAGAATACATTTTAGGTTATGTTAAGATACGCCAAGTTTATTGCTTATTAATTTTACAACCTCATGCGTTCCACTATGCGTTCACAATAAGCACGGGCATGAAATGTTACAATTTTATGAAGCACTTGATGGTTTCATGAAGTAGCACTTCAGTATACAATCTCATTTGGGTCGCACAGTAACGTTGCGTTCAAATGTGACTAGAGGGCAGCAGCCTGGCGGCCTCCCTGCGGCCCGTGTCGCTGGCGCCGTGCACCGTGGAGAAGTGGGTCGGGTCGGTGGCCTCCCCGGCGAACAGCAGCCGCGGCGCGCCGGCGCGGTCCGGCAGCGGCGCGCCCAGCGCGGCTCGGGAGCGCGGCCGCCGCGCCGACGCGACGCTGTCGGACGTGCAGCTGCCGCGCGCGGACGGCTCCGAGTGCCGCGGCGTGTGCTGGAGCCACTGGCTGCACTTGGATTACTTTCTTAATGATAGTAAACACACGCAAAGACAGCAACAACGTCACATACATTGCTCTCATCCCAAAGTAGCTAAAGCACGCCTGTTGTGGAATCTAGACCCCATGTCCCTGTGTACAGGAGAGGCCTATGTGCTATTGAGTTGCTCTATTGCTCCGCGAGCTTGAGCTGCTTGCAGTGACAACCTCCGTGGACCAGTGGCGTACACACCGGTAGTCACGGTGTCACCAGCTCGAACGAAGTCTCGGGTTCGATATGGAAAACGAATTTTTCTACATTGTCTCGCCAGGGTGTTAGTGATAGCTTTGTTGTTTCCAAATGCATAACGCATGCTTTAGCTACTTACTTTGAGATCGGAGAAATGTATGTGACGTTGTCCATATCCGTGTATCTATATACCTAGTCAGGTCATAAATTCTGTCACATGTTTAACCTAAAATAATTAAAACAAGTTTATTCATTATGTTACTATTTATATACCAAAATGAACTTAACAAAACATAGATTCTTATGACACTAAAGTTTATTCAAAATGATGAAAATGACAAAATGAATGATATCGGCGGCTGCCTTAATGTAAAGGATGTCTTGAGTGACTCCAAATTGGGATGAGGCTTCGAGCACGCCTTTTCCTTTTCGTCAGGACTGTATTTTGATACACAACTGCATTCGTTTTTACACCTTTCTCGCAAAAATGTACCTCTGTTAAGCCCCAATAAGAAACTCCCAACCATACCATGAGCGAGGATGGAAAATGACCTCGTTGGACACGTGGAATACGGTTACTTGCTTCTTCACTACTGTGTGCGTACACCTTATCATTTTGTTTGTTGTAGCTCTCTTCTACGGTAAAAAATTTTTCATCCGAAAAAATAATTTCCCGATATTTTTTCCCGCGTACCGCTTAAACCAAGCGCGGCATCTCTTCAGTCTCAGGTGCATTAGACGAGCATTCAAACAATGACCTGTTTTTCTTCGATATGCCCGAAGCCCTAAGTCTTCATTTAACACCCATTTCACCGTGGTTCTGCTTAACCCCATCTGAAGGGCCAACAGTTTCTGCTTACGTTTGGGATTTCTTTGAATTCGAGCCTTCACAGCTTTTATCACTGCTGGAGTCCTAACAGACCGAGGGCGACCACTTCTTGACCTGTCATCTACACCAGAGTCTTCATTGTATCGTTTGATGGTACGATAAATGAATCTTTTGGTTACATTCAAATTTTTCAGTATGTCAAAAACTTGAATTGGCGCGAAACCGCAACGATGCAACGCAATAACTGCAACACGGTCTTCTTTAAGCGTCCACTCCATATTTAAAAATGAGTAAAATTCTAAAAAGTATGTAGTTTTATTTTCATGAACAATTCGAAATTCGAATTCAATAAACTTTTTTGTGTCTGCAATCTAAAAGAAAAGTATTTACTGTGTCACAATACTTATGACCTGACTATGTATGTATGTGAATCTAATTTATTTATATTTTGTTTTTGTTTCAAAAGAGGATATTGCCCATATTAGATAGGCAGAAGATGGAACGAATAATTCTGCTTCTTAAGTTTTATGTAGAAATCTAAAATAACTTCAATCAAAACTCAATCTCCTTGGCTATTAGATCTAAAGTAGGTCAATCCCCTCGGCTATTAGGTTAAGGGAGCAGAGTTATATATTATATATCTTCTTTTAAATTTTAGTCATTAATATTAGTCACGATAGCTGAGTGGTTGGGTGATCGGAATAAGAGTCAAGAGATCCGAGTACCAATGGGTTTGTTTTTCAAAACTTACGTACGATTTCTCAACGTGGTGTTTGTGGGAGCTTCGTTGTTTCTGAGTCCATAGCACGCGTGCTTTAGTTACTTACTTCAGGTGCAGAGCAATGTACGTGATATTGTCCCTATGTGTGTATTATTTGTTGATGATTTAATTACAATGCCCGTCGTCAGTACACACGTATGTACTTGGCACTGGAAAATAACTAACAAGTTGGAATCGATACTTGGTGGTGTTCTGATGAATACTTCACCTTACAGCGCGGGCCCTATTGACTTGAAGTTCTTCGGCGTACGTATAATATGCCGCAAATTTTTCTCAATGGTACTCATATCCCCTATAGCAAAAAACTTAAGAATCTGGGTGTTATATTTGACTCCTGTTTGACATGAACTCCACAAATTAACGAAGTTAGTCGTAAAATGTTTGCAACACTGGGATCTTTACGCAGACTACGTAACTTCCTACCGTTGGCTACTAAAGTTGTGCTTGCTCAGTCCTTACTTTTGCCCATCCTTGACTATGCTGATATTTGCTATCTCAACATAACTGAAGAGCAGCTTAACAAACTTGAGCGAATTCAAAATCTCAGTATTCGTTGCATATTTGGGCTTCGTAAATATGACCACATTTCTGAATTTCGCAAGAAGCTCAAGTGGCTGCCAATCCGCCTTCGCAGGAATACGCACTTCCTTTCTGCTTTGTACTCCGTGCTGTGTAATCCATACTCTCCTCAATACTTAAAAGATCGGTATGAGTTTATGTCCCTTTCCTATGATTGGTTTCTTCGCTCCGCTGTCAATCATTCCCTCCGAACTTCTCTACACTCCACTTCCTTTTATAATAAACCTTCTACTGTTACCGCTGTCCGCCTGTGGAACGCTTTGTCCTAACATATTCGACGTGCTCCATCTCTTCCTTCATTCAAAAAACTTCAAAGAAATTGCTTTTTATTAATAGGACCGCCTCGTGTACTACCTTTTTTTCCTTGTAATTATTTTCATAATATTTTGTGGTGTACAATAAAGAATATATAAATAAATACAGAAACCACATTTTCTACATTTTCTCGGTTCTGGGTGTTGAAGGAACCTTCGTTGTTTCCCCATTCCATAGCACGCGTGCTTTAGTTACTTACTTCAGGTGCAGAGCAATGTACGTGATATTGTCCCTATGTGTGTATTATTTGTTGATGATTTAATTACAATGCCCGTCGTCAGTACACACGTATGTACTTGGCACTGGAAAATAACTAACAAGTTGGAATCGATACTTGGTGGTGTTCTGATGAATACTTCACCTTACAGCGCGGGCCCTATTGACTTGAAGTTCTTCGGCGTACGTATAATATGCCGCAAATTTTTCTCAATGGTACTCATATCCCCTATAGCAAAAAACTTAAGAATCTGGGTGTTATATTTGACTCCTGTTTGACATGAACTCCACAAATTAACGAAGTTAGTCGTAAAATGTTTGCAACACTGGGATCTTTACGCAGACTACGTAACTTCCTACCGTTGGCTACTAAAGTTGTGCTTGCTCAGTCCTTACTTTTGCCCATCCTTGACTATGCTGATATTTGCTATCTCAACATAACTGAAGAGCAGCTTAACAAACTTGAGCGAATTCAAAATCTCAGTATTCGTTGCATATTTGGGCTTCGTAAATATGACCACATTTCTGAATTTCGCAAGAAGCTCAAGTGGCTGCCAATCCGCCTTCGCAGGAATACGCACTTCCTTTCTGCTTTGTACTCCGTGCTGTGTAATCCATACTCTCCTCAATACTTAAAAGATCGGTATGAGTTTATGTCCCTTTCCTATGATTGGTTTCTTCGCTCCGCTGTCAATCATTCCCTCCGAACTTCTCTACACTCCACTTCCTTTTATAATAAACCTTCTACTGTTACCGCTGTCCGCCTGTGGAACGCTTTGTCCTAACATATTCGACGTGCTCCATCTCTTCCTTCATTCAAAAAACTTCAAAGAAATTGCTTTTTATTAATAGGACCGCCTCGTGTACTACCTTTTTTTCCTTGTAATTATTTTCATAATATTTTGTGGTGTACAATAAAGAATATATAAATAAATACAGAAAACCACATTTTCTACATTTTCTCGGTTCTGGGTGTTGAAGGAACCTTCGTTGTTTCCCCATTCAATAACACGGGTGCCTAAGTTCCTTACTTAGGGATCAGAGCAATGAAAATGAGGCTGTCCCTATCTAGGTATGTATTTATTATTATGATATAATATTCGCTACTTTCAATTCTGGGGTAGACAGAGGTTAGACAATTAAGTCGTTTCTTTCGCCGACCACTTTTTTGAGACATCGTGATAGGTGACGAGCCTGTTGCCGTTTCAATGTCCAACCCAACGATATAAATCGTACCACCAGGGGTCCAAATCGAGTCTCTTGACTCAAACACCGACCTCCCAACCACTCGGCTATCGCGACGTTTCTTATATGATATTCGGGAAAAATTCATTATTAAATAGTTCATAGACAATTGTACTAGCCTTCTGATCGTAGCTGGTGGCACCCGAAGCGGGGTTAATAATATCAGGGTAATTTATATACTAGGGTATTATTATACCACATTGATTTATAAACTCTATGGTGGATGACACTAGTAGCATTCAACGGGAAAAGGAAATCATTTAACTGTTTAATTTATCAACTGAAGTTAACAACACTGAGACAGCGATAGGCTCACCACCTGTCACGTTGTCCCAAATAAGCTCGGTGAAAAGTGCATACTACGTAACGGCCAAAGTCCACTGCAGGACATAGGCCTCTCCCATGGGGAGGATTTGCCGTAATCGCCACACTTAGCAAGCGGATTGGCGATCGCAGTATCATACACCTCACGCCTCCGACGCCGCTGCCCAACTTCGGTCTGATTATATTGCTCTGATAATTTTAAGCGATGGTTATCCAGCCATCTATCGGTCGCCATGACGATGTTCAAGGCTGTTGAATTGGCCCTTAGTCGCCTCTAACGACACCCACGGGAAGATAGGGAGTGGCAATATTCTTACACCGTTACGACACGGCGAAAGACACACAGAACTATATGGAAAGTATACACGGTACTAACATACACATTTTTGTCTCTGTCTGTCTCTTTCTCTGTTTCTTCAGCCCAATCTCTGGAAAGACTGGACCAAATTTAACGGGACTTTCACTGGCAGATAGCTGATTTTATAAGGAATAACAGAGGCTACTATTATTTTAGGATAATAATTAGGGTCCCGCGTTAAGTGTGAAACTGCGGGCAAAGCCGCGAGTTAAGGAGAACAGATGCAAGGTAAGAACAAATGAAAACTTACCTAAAAAGTTGATAGTTTTAGTTTTGTTGCTGATTTCACAGGTGCTTACTACATATTATTTCCTTAACTACACAATATTCTTATAAAGTTGTTTAGTATAAAGTAAAATGTTTACAAATATTACACTTTAATTATGTTATAAAACCGTTGTTACTTTGTATCTATTTTGCCACCAGGAAGACTTGGATCCGTACATATACTCCTCAACATTACATAGGTGAAACTTTGTTTGTCAAATCACGCAAAAACGGCTGCACCGATATGAATGTAATTCAGCATACTACATAACATAATGTAATTTTTTCTATAAATTCTGTATTTACAGATTATAAAGATAGTATAGTATTGCCTCTTAATTTCTAATTGAATAAATTCACTGAATCTACGCTTAACTGTAATTAAAATGTTTGCAACACTGGGATCTTTACGCAGACTACGTAACTTCCTACCGTTGGCTACTAAAGTTGTGCTTGCTCAGTCCTTACTTTGCCCATCCTTGACTATGCTGATATTTGCTATCTCAACATAACTGAAGAGCAGCTTAACAAACTTGAGCGAATTCAAAATCTCAGTATTCGTTGCATATTTGGGCTTCGTAAATATGACCACATTTCTGAATTTCGCAAGAAGCTCAAGTGGCTGCCAATCCGCCTTCGCAGGAATACGCACTTCCTTTCTGCTTTGTACTCCGTGCTGTGTAATCCATACCTCCTCAATACTTAAAAGATCGGTATGAGTTTATGTCCCTTTCCTATGATTGGTTTCTTCGCTCCGCTGTCAATCATTCCCTCCGAACTTCTCTACACTCCACTTCCTTTTATAATAAACCTTCTACTGTTACCGCTGTCCGCCTGTGGAACGCTTTGTCCTAACATATTCGACGTGCTCCATCTCTTCCTTCATTCAAAAAACTTCAAAGAAATTGCTTTTTATTAATAGGACCGCCTCGTGTACTACCTTTTTTTCCTTGTAATTATTTTCATAATATTTTGTGGTGTACAATAAAGAATATATAAATAAATACAGAAAACCACATTTTCTACATTTTCTCGGTTCTGGGTGTTGAAGGAACCTTCGTTGTTTCCCCATTCAATAACACGGGTGCCTAAGTTCCTTACTTAGGGATCAGAGCAATGAAAATGAGGCTGTCCCTATCTAGGTATGTATTTATTATTATGATATAATATTCGCTACTTTCAATTCTGGGGTAGACAGAGGTTAGACAATTAAGTCGTTTCTTTCACCGACCACATTTTTGAGACAGCATGATAGGTAGCCTGTTTCCGTCTTTATGTCCAACCCAACGATATAAATCGTACCACCAGGGGTCCAAATCGAGTCTCTTGACTCAAACACCGACCTCCCAACCACTCGGCTATCGCGACGTTTCTTATATGATATTCGGGAAAAATTCATTATTAAATAGTTCATAGACAATTGTACTAGCCTTCTGATCGTAGCTGTGGTGGCACCCGAAGCGGGGTTAATAATATCAGGGTAATTTATATACTAGGGTATTATTATACCACATTGATTTATAAACTCTATGGTGGATGACATTAGTAGCATTCAACGGGAAAAGGAAATCATTTAACTGTTTAATTTATCAACTGAAGTTAACAACACTGAGACAGCGATAGGCTCACCACCTGTCACGTTGTCCCAGATAAGCTCGGTGAAAAGTGCATACTACATAACATAATGTAATTTTTTCTATAAATTCTGTATTTACAGATTATAAAGATAGTATAGTATTGCCTCTTAATTTCTAATTGAATAAATTCACTGAATCTACGCTTAACTGTAATTAAAATGTTTGCAACACTGGGATCTTTACGCAGACTACGTAACTTCCTACCGTTGGCTACTAAAGTTGTGCTTGCTCAGTCCTTACTTTTGCCCATCCTTGACTATGCTGATATTTGCTATCTCAACATAACTGAAGAGCAGCTTAACAAACTTGAGCAATTCAAAATCTCAGTATTCGTTGCATATTTGGGCTTCGTAAATATGACCACATTTCTGAATTTCGCAAGAAGCTCAAGTGGCTGCCAATCCGCCTTCGCAGGAATACGCACTTCCTTTCTGCTTTGTACTCCGTGCTGTGTAATCCATACTCTCCTCAATACTTAAAAGATCGGTATGAGTTTATGTCCCTTTCCTATGATTGGTTTCTTCGCTCCGCTGTCAATCATTCCCTCCGAACTTCTCTACACTCCACTTCCTTTTATAATAAACCTTCTACTGTTACCGCTGTCCGCCTGTGGAACGCTTTGTCCTAACATATTCGACGTGCTCCATCTCTTCCTTCATTCAAAAAACTTCAAAGAAATTGCTTTTTATTAATAGGACCGCCTCGTGTACTACCTTTTTTTCCTTGTAATTATTTTCATAATATTTTGTGGTGTACAATAAAGAATATATAAATAAATACAGAAAACCACATTTTCTACATTTTCTCGGTTCTGGGTGTTGAAGGAACCTTCGTTGTTTCCCCATTCAATAACACGGGTGCCTAAGTTCCTTACTTAGGGATCAGAGCAATGAAAATGAGGCTGTCCCTATCTAGGTATGTATTTATTATTATGATATAATATTCGCTACTTTCAATTCTGGGGTAGACAGAGGTTAGACAATTAAGTCGTTTCTTCGCCGACCACTTTTTGAGACATCGTGATAGGTGACGAGCCTGTTGCCGTTTCAATGTCCAACCCAACGATATAAATCGTACCACCAGGGGTCCAAATCGAGTCTCTTGACTCAAATACCGACAACCCAACCACTCGGCTATCGCGACGTTTCTTATATGATATTCGGGAAAATTCATTATTAAATAGTTCATAGACAATTGTACTAGCCTACTGATCGTAGCTGGTGGCACCGAAGCGGGGTTAATAATATCAGGGTAATTTATATACCAGGGTATTATTATACCACATTGATTTATAAACTCTATGGTGGATGACATTAGAAGCATTCAACGGAAAAAGGAAATCATTTAACTGCTTAATTTATCAACTGAAGTTAACAACACTGAGACAGCGATAGGCTCACCACCTGTCACGTTGTCCGGAAAATATCTTCGGTGGAAGGTGGGTCAAAGGGACATAATTGTCTAGACTTGACCTCTGTCTACCCCTGTATTGGGAATTGCGTGAAGATATTTTTTATATTTAATTAATTATATTCATATTATTCATATTAGTGACTATGTAAATTATATTAAGATTTCATTTTTACATGAAGGGTCATTTCCTTATAGTCAAAAATGTTCAATAATTTTTAAAACGAATAAACTTAAACTACCATTAAAATTTTTTTTAGATTAGTGTAGCATTGTTCATTGGATTAATCATATTAAGATTTAGCAATTTTTGAAAAAAAATCTAAATACTCAGGAGCGCTCTTGTACTCTTGTTAGAATATCATAAAATATTATTAAGATTGACAGATGTTTTAAAAAAATGCTCCGAACTCTGAACGATTATACATAGAACAATATTATAGCAAACTTATAGAAAAGGGATTATAAAACCATGGATTTTGAAGTTAAAAAAATTAATACTTAATTGAGTCTAGTTTTTACATAAAAAACAAAAGGTATATAATAAAATATCATTAGTCGCTTCAAAGTAACATAAAATACAAAACATCTATAGGCTCACACACTAAAAAACAAATGGTCCATCCATTTGTTTTTTATGTAAAAACTGGACTCAATTAAGTATTCAATTTTCTAACTTCAAAATCTATAAGTTTGCATCGAAATATTTTATTTTTTCGCTATTTCCAATGCTGGGGTACACAGAGGTCCAGACAATTAAGTCGTTTCTTTCACCGACCACATTTTTGAGACAACGTGATAGGTAGCCTGTTTCCGTCTTTATGTCCAACCCAACGATGTAATCGATCCAAATCGAGTCTCTTGACTCAAATACCGACAACCCAACCACTCGGCTATCGCGACGTTTCTTATATGATATTCGGGAAAATTCATTATTAAATAGTTCATAGACAATTGTACTAGCCTACTGATCGTAGCTGGTGGCACCGAAGCGGGGTTAATAATATCAGGGTAATTTATATACCAGGGTATTATTATACCACATTGATTTATAAACTCTATGGTGGATGACATTAGAAGCATT
>JAGSMR010001206.1:0-25715 GCA_029286605.1 Sericinus montela | reverse complement strand
CATTGAAGATTGCTACTAATAGTAATAGCAATGAATTTGGCGGTGCACTTGCTGAACGCATGAGTGCTTAGCTCTAAAGCCAAACTGCTCATCAGGAATGACATTTAGTGACTGAGCGCCGTCCTTGAGGCGGATCAGAATTATGCGCTCGTAGATTTTCCCAGTGCGCTGAGGAGACTAATGGGCCTATAGCTAGTGGCCTGTTTATTCGGTTTCCCGGGTTTATGGATCCCTATTACGTGGGCTTCTTTCCAGGAGTCTGGAAAGGTGCAACTTGTGAGAAGGGCATTGAAGATTGCTACTAATAGTAATAGCAATGAATTTGGGAGAGTTTTAACATAAAGTGTGTACAGGCGAGAGGACTGAGCTCTGGAACGCCGGCTTTTAAGTTCTGCTGGAGGACAGATAGAGTGCCCTGACTGTAGCGGAAGGTGCGATTCGGACAAGCAGGTTTGTATGACGTGCACAAGCCCGTCTGACATACCGTAGTTGTATAGCTTGGTATATCGCCATTGTGCCAGACTTTGTCGAACGCTTTCGCGACATCGAAGAAGAGTGCTCCTACCATATTTGGGGCTATCACTTAGGCGCTCGAGTATGTGCTCCGTGAGGCGGCACTTGCTGAACGTGCATGAGTGCTTAGCCTAAAGCCAAACTGCTCATCAACAGGAATGAGCATTTAGTGACTGAGCGCCGTCCTTGGAGGCGATCAGAATTATGCGCTCGTAGATTTTCCCAGTGCGCTGAGGAGACTAATGGCCTATAGCTAGTGGCCTGCTCTTCTCGGTTTCCGGGTTTATGGATCCCTATTACGGTGGGCTTCTTTCCAGGAGTCTGGAAAGGTGCAACTTGTGAGGCTGGCATTGAAGATTGCTACTAATAGTAATAGCAATGAATTTGGGAGCGTTTTAACTAACCTATTTGATTTAAAATCTGAATTTAAGCCCACGCATAGATAGTGATAAAGACGTGCGCAGTTAGTTCGCGTGCATACAATTTTTTTCAGACTGACGCACCGCTTTTTTGCATGCATTACAGTTATTCGACATTTTAAATTATTATCGGTATTTTGTCTCAAAAATAAAAATTAAAGTGGGTAGACTTCAGGTACCTTTATTCTTGAGTGCCGATGAAAATGAGGCTTAGTGCTCAATTTAGACACTTTAATTGCTTCTTAGTAAGTATTTGTGTTCACAAAGTATTTGCATTCACAACATGTCCACTCTAAGCGATAGGTAGTAACGAATGATGAAATCTATAATGAATGATGATACCTAAGATATTTATTTATTTATTCCACGCTTGGCAAGCTGATCGGTGGTCGCAGTAAGAGACAACTTTACCTAAGTCTGCTGCCCAACATCTGTTTGCTTGGTATTAATTTTGCCTGGTATGTTTCCAATGGTTATCCTGCTATATACCCATGGCTTTTAAAAGGGTTCTTCCTTAGTCACCTTTTACGACACCTTTTAGATTAATTGAAACCCAATATTCTTTCCTCGTAACAATTAGCCATGTAGTTACGGCGTAAGAATATGCCATACAATTTATTCCTGTTGGTGTCATTAGAGGCGATTAAAAGAAAACCCTTGAAAATATCATTAGGGACCAAAAGAAGGCGGTATAACCTTCGAAAATATCAGAAAAAACTGATCTGGAACTAAGATCGCCAATCGCTAAATGGATACGGGAAAGGCGTGAACTTTGAGTTATATCTCAAAATGTCCGGCTTCACTGAATGTATAGTATATTTGCAAACTACCAATAGATTTTAGGTAGAGAAAGTGTCAATGTGTATGTAGCGAAAACCCGTGTTCAAATTAATGTTTATGTAAATGATATGCTTCATAACGGCTGATCCTTTGTGATAACGTTACTTTGGCTTAATCTCCTTCAATCAATGGGGATTAAGTTAGTAAGTGAATTTCTAAATTCCAATGGATTACGCTTCAGCAAAGCGAATTTATTCATGGATCTATTTATATACTTTATACTTTTCTTTATTATTTACTTAAAAGTAACTATTGTACTATGTGTAGAGATTAAAAAATATTCAAAATACGTCGTTAAGCTTCAGAACTTTACCGTAGAAACTATACAGCACCTATATCTATTAAACTTGCTCAAAACCCATAAATAAAATAAATAAATATATATCTTCACGCAATTCCCCTGTATTGGGAATTGCGTGAAGATATATATAGACAGAGGTCTTGTCTAGACAATAAAGTCCCTTTGACCCAGGTGGTGAGCCCGTTGCCGCCATTATGTCCAAACCAACGATATAATTCGTACATAAGTTTTTGAAAAACTCATTGGTACGAGCCTGCCACTTGGGTATCGAACTCGGGTCTCTTGACTCTAAATTCCGACCACCCTCGTGGCAGGCCCGAAGAAAAGAAGTGCACCACTCCCACAGCTGCGTGCACTATTCTACTGGTTACACAACCGCCAATTCAACCGAAACCCGGTAACATACACCACAACCGACAACAACGTTTTGAGGCGAAACATGTGTCGCCTCGTTGTGGAGACAATTAAGTCCCTTCGACCCACTTTCCACCGAAGATATTGTCGCGACAACGTGACAAGTGGTGAGCCTGTCGCCGTCTTTATGTCCAATCCAACGATATAATTCGTACATAAGTTTTTGAAAAACCCGTTGGTACGAGCCTGCCACTTGGGGATCTAACTCGGGTCTCTTGACTCGAAATTCCGACCACCCAACCACTCGGCTATCGTGACTTTTAATTATTATATTTCTTTTAATTTTATTGTTATTATAATAAATAATAAATGCCGTGTTGTGTCAGTACAAGAAGTCACCACGCCCTTTCTTTCCGTGGGCCACACTCATGAAGCGACAAAGAGAAAGGCTTTTGAAATGTCTAAAGTTTCCGAAATTGGAGATTAGCCATCTCTAAAATTCTAGAACAAAATTCAACAGACCTACTGTAACTACGGTACAAGATGTTTGGTACTTTGGTACGGAATGCTTCCATGGGGCTCCCACATATCCCAACTTGCGAATAGGTTAAGCTCTGCAGCATTTGCTGTAAGAAAAATTAGGTTTTTAACTGATGTACAATCGGCTAGACTTGTTTATTTTAGTTACTTCCATAGCATAATGTCATTATATATAAAAACTTTAATATTTTTAGCAAGATTTCTGATGTGCATAATGTAAATAGTAGGATCAAACACAAGCTTGTAATACCGGTTAATAGACTCCATAGAGTATTTAACTCGTTCATAGGGCGGTGTATATGCTTCTCCAAAAAAATCGCGGTAAATGTTCAAAGCTTGTCGATTAACAGGTTTAAGAAATTTATTAAAGATAAACTTTATAAGAAGGGTTATTATAATATAAATATGTTAATGACAGTAACTCCTGGAAATGAGGTGATCGCTCCCAAGCTATTTCTCGAAAATATCTCATCCAATTTCTATAATATATTACATTATAAAAAAATACTGACCAAAAAAGAGGATACCTACGGAGTTTCTTTCGCTTGTTTCTTCTCCGTTAGAGGAACCTCATTATGAAACGGTGGTAAATTGAAAATGACTATCGATAAACGAATGTACACTCTTATGTTGATAAATAAATGATTTAATTTTGACTGTGGCCGCAAATCCGGTTGCCAAACGTGACCATTATTCCGATTCGGGCAATTCCTCTTTTACTGGAGCCTTATTCCAGCAGCAAAATTTTATATGCCGTTAATTGGTTAAAATCAATACATAGATACATATATAAATACACGGATAGCATCACATATGTAGCTCTGTTATCAATGTAAATATTAAGCACTTGTGTTATGGAATCGGAAAACTCAGATCCTACTAAGAAGAAAAATTGCTTTTATGCATTGACCCGGCCGGAAATAGAATTTGAGACCTCAGAGCTGGCGACACGACGGTGTGTACGCCACTGATTATCAGAGATCATTAAATAAGTAAATAAGATAAAAATTATTAACTTGTACCAGGTACACACAAAAACACAGAGCTCAGTTCAAATTGGAAAATAAATTTATTCCCGAAAATCTGCCTACTTTAACGTTGATAATAAAAAGGAATATACACAGGAGAACTACGTTGTAAATATTCCATTTCGTGAATGGGTAACAGGCGTCGTAAAAATACATAACAAGATTCAGCGACGCGAGGTCGACTATGAAATAAGTCACTGGAGAATATTCCACAGATATTCTTAGAACGTTTCTATAACAAAGCGAAACGAAGAGATTCGCAATATGGCAGGTTTGAAAGATGACCTTGTCTCAAAAATGGATAAGGGCGTGCTTCGATGGTTTGGGCACGTTGAGCGAATGAGTGAAGACCGAACGGTGAAGAAAATATGTAGCGCGAAAGTTAATATTAAAAGGTGTCGAGGTAGACCGAGATTAACTTTCGAAGACCATGTGAGCAAATTGCTCGAAGAGAGGAGGGTCAAGAGTACTCGGATACCTAAACGTGCATGTATGAAGAAGATGATGAATCTGAAAGAAGCGAAAGAAGTATGTAGGGATCGTGACACTTGGCGATCTGTTCTCTCTGGCTACCCCGTCAGGGATTGTGCGTGAAGATAAATAAATAAAATATATATATTTCTATAACAAACAGTTTTAGAAATGACCTACTTTTTAAATTTTACAAGTATTACTTTGCAAGAATACTAGTAACGCCAAATAACATTACTAGTATTCCTGTTAACCGTTACAACTATGCAACGCATGTGTCTGGAGTAGATCATGACAATAGTCGAATGGCAGGTCCGAACCTACGACGTTATATTATGCAGTTGGGACCTAAATAATTGGGCTATTGACGGATATACATAGATATATAGGGACAACATCATATGCTCGGTTCCCAAAGTAAGCAGCTCAATGACTTGAATTATGGAATCAGAAACTTCGAAAGTACCACAAACACCCTGATCCTAAAAAAATATAGAAAATACTTTTTTTACCCGATCAGGAATCTAACCCGGGACCTCAGAGCTGGCGACACCATAAAAACCGGTGTGCGCATATCGTCCACGGAGGTCGTTATATATATCCTCTATTTCGTAATTACATAAGAGACCTTCATATCGTTCTAGCATTGGATATTACCTTAGTTTGGCTTAATGATCATAACTTTACAACTATGAACACATCAATACGATATCACCTTCTCTCATCGGCTTGGACAAAAGGACGGCGACCAGCTCACCACCTTTCACATTGTTCCAAAAACTGTCTTCACTTTGTCTACCCCTGTGTTGCGAATGACATAAATACATTTTTTAAATACATTTTTAAAATAGGAACAAAACATTATCATCATTATTAATCTACTGCCTATCTTAATTTCACTGCTGAACATATTTATTTATTTAAAACCTTATAAAATATATATGTACAAAAGGCGGACGTAATGCTTAAAGCATTCTTTGCCTGTCAACCTTGCGGAGTGGAAAAACATCGAAGGCGGTTATATACATAACAGTAAGGTATAAGAAATATAATGAATTTAGAAATTAAAGCATATAAACACAAACTTAGGCCTGTCTCAAAGATTGTCACATAGAACGATCGATTTTCCACCTGCATTCATCCACTCCATCTGACATCCCCAATAATCTGAGCATTACACAATTAATCAATTACGAGTAAAATACACTAGAAAAGCGCTGGTGTAGAATAGGGCCAACCCCTTTTCCGCTCAAACAGTAATTCTTCACTTTGATTCTCATAAAGTGCTAATTAACTAAGACAGACATAACAATCACATAGTAAAGTTATGATTTTACAATCCTTCATAGAATGTCCCAACCTTCCTTGGGGATGATAAGAGACGACTTAGAGAAAAAGACACATATATTCATTCCAATCCCAGTACTGGGGTAGACAGAGGTCTAGACAATTAAGTCCTTTCGACCCACCATCCACCGATCACATTTTTGGGACAACGTGAGCCCGTCACCGTTTTTATTATAGGAAAAAGCCATGAAAATGCAATAAGCTACTGACAGGATGTACGTGAGAGGCCTATGTATGCACTGCAATTGACTTTAAAAGCCGTTCCTTTCTTCTTTTTACCTGCGGGCCTTCGTTCCCGCAGGTCTCCTCAGATGAAGCTGTAAAGGCGTCCGCGCCAACAGCATCTCGTGGATGGTTTTTAGTCAGTATGTTTCTCCTTCTGAGATCCGAGTCCGACACTGTTCATTTCGGTTACCACCCGGTCTGGAAACGTTCGCGCGTAAAGCATTTTTCTCCACGGTTTTCGACAAAAAAAATAAAAGCCGTTGTGATAACTGAATGTATCTTTATTGTAAGAATATGTATAAAATAACACATGGTATACATATAATATACAATACTAGTAATAGTATTCTTTAGTCATGATAGCTGAGTGGTTGAGCGATCGGAATTCGTGTCCTCGATCCCCAAATTATGTCATGGCCTTGGATAGAAGGACGGCCACAGGCTCTATACCTAAAACGTTGTCCCAAAAATGTCTGATGTAATTTTTTTTTTATATAGAAAAGGGAGGCAAACGAGCAGGTGGCTCACGTGATGGTAAGTGATTACCGCCGCCCATGAACACCCGCAATACCAGAGGGATAGCAAATGCATTGCCGCCCTTAGAGTGCCCCCCCCCCCAAATTTGGGGGAAGGGGATGTGTGGCCCTCCAGTTACCTGCACTCACCAGACGAAACGCAGAAGTTTGTTAGACTTCTACTTCACGCCGGTATTCTGTGAGGTCGTCGTACTTTCCCGGTCGAGCCGGCCCATTCATGCAACATCAAAAGCTGATGCGTGGCTCTACCACTGTTGAAAGGTGGGTCGAAAAAACTCATTTGGTTAGACCTCTGCCTACGCCAGAATTGAGAGTGGCGTAAAGATATTGCTATTTAATTAAATATTTTGCATTTAAGCCCTGCTGAGTTTAAATTATAAAAAAGTTTAAAATCGTGTTCTGTAAATTATCTGTGAAAACAAATTCCCCAACCAAATCTTGCTTAGCTCACCGAAGCGGTTTCATTCTCCACGCCCTGTTGATAGACTCATATATCTGCGGGTATGAGCTCGGTTATTGTGAGCGTTAGGTAGACGGGTGACTGATGTTGTGCTGTTCGTTTCGGATTTAGCTCGACGGATGTAAGCATAATTTATGCCCGGGGAAACCCCGCATCCTTTTTTTTAAATGGAATAAAAACTCGTATTCGGAACGAAAATTGGTGCGGTGATTTTTAATGGATGACGTTGGATAAGGTTGGAGAGTTTTGAAGCGATGTTTTGGTACTTTTTCTCGTATGTTATGCATGTGCACTCAAACCTTTACAATGGAACAGTACAGATACCGATCTATCTAATGCAGGCTACTTTTTAAAACACACACAAGGGCAATGTCTATATACATATATAAATAAAGTACGACGGATGATGTTATTCTTTACCTATAGACGGGATGATGTTATCTATGAATATTTGATAAAATACATCCACACATATATCACACAAACACACACTGAAAATGTACTCAAAATAAAATGTTTCATTATGTACCTGAAACACGCATGCAATCTTTCGCATTTATAATATTTATAGAAAGCAGGAAAACAATCATGCGATGGCCTTAATTACTTACTTCTCCTCAAATAACGTGAATGTGAAGTTACTATTCTATAGCATGAGGCACTACGACAGTTAGTAAGTACTATTTTGTATTTCATAGTTTAAATACAGTATAGCGAACGATGCAGGAAAAGGTGACCGCCAGGTCAAGCTTGGGAAGACGTCTCCTCCGCCAGTGTGCTATCCTGTTTAAGTCCACTGCAGGACATAGGCCTCTCACATAGAGAGAGAGGTCGATATGTATGTATGTATGTATGAAACCACACAATTTGAATGTATAATTGACATTAATAAGTTTTAAGGCGTTAGGTACAAAATAAATAACAAGTATTTTTTTTTTTAATTTTATTTTATTTAATTATTTTCCTAATGAATATATCTGATAAATGAATTTATGTAATGAAATAATTAGGCTAAATCTAAATTAACTCCTTCAGATGAACAACCCTAACTTTGATAGAAAAGTTTAAGTTTATCCGTAAACACAATTAGGATGGGTTCTACTCGGTTGATTGAGCAAAAGTTTATTTATTTTTGAAACTCTCCCAGTTGCTAATAATAGAATAAACCCAGAAACTTTTAGAATGCAATTAGTTGTTCCTAATTTAAATTTAAATCAGGCAGAATTTACGCTTTTTTCTTTCCGTTTTTTTTTTGTTTTGGTATCACCTCATTTACGAAGCGGTGGATATTTTAATTTATCTTAATAAATTAATATCTTTTTAAATGTCATAAATATTCGTTACAATTATTTTTAGGTGTTTTAGTTCAGTTCTATGTTTTCTTTAACAGTGGCAAGGAAATGGGAAGTGTTAGAAATAACGATAAAGGATTTTCTACTACCTAGTGCAATTTAGGGGGTCATTGTAGAAGCGTGCTCGTCGCGACCCCTGCCAGCCCTTTCAGGGCTGCAATTCTACAGCTGCGCACCCATGCCAACGAGGGTTAGGGCGTCCCCCAAAGCGACGCACACCAGTTCGTCCCCGTTGGTGTGAAATGCCGCGCGCAAAGCGGCGATGGGGACCGCCACCCGTCACGCACAGCCCGACACGGCGGAAGGTGGAGGACGGAGTACAGAGTTGGCACGTGGAATGTTAGAGGAGGCATGAGAAATAAGACGAATGAGTTGATTGAAATAATGAAAGAAAGAGAATTAGATGTCGTGTGTTTGTCGGAGACCAAGCGGAAGGGCAGTGGTACTGAAGAGCTCCTGGCGGGGCGTTAGCTCTATGGTCCGGAGTCCCGGAGAGCGAGAGCGCCTGCCAGGAGTGGGGGTGCTGCTGTCGTCTCGGTTGGTCGATGTTATGACTGAATATAAGGTTGTGAACTCGAGACTTCTCTGGGTTCGCTTTAAATTGGGACTGACGAAGTTATTCCTTTTGGCTGTTTATGCGCCGGTGGCTTCGTCGTCCAGAGCTGAGCTGGAGGAGTTTTGGGAGAATGTAAGAGAAGTTCTAGACTTGGTTAGAGGAAACGAAAGAATTGTTGTATGTGGTGATTTGAATGGATGGGTTGGTACCGCTCGGCCAGGGTACGAGTCGGTGCTTGGAATGTTTGGCGATAAAAGGGTTAACGATGCTGGCAAGCTTATACGGGCTGAATGCAAGGGAAAAGGGTCTTCTTGTGACAAACACTATGTTTAGTCACTAGAAAATCCATATGTATACTAGAACAAGAGAGAATGAGAGAAGTATGATCGATTTATTCCTGGTGGATGACCGACTGCGAAAACAGGTGATGGATACGCGGGTGTTCCGAGGTGCTGACCTAGGAACGGATCACTACCTAGTGATTACTAGATTTAGGTGTCTGTTCGCGGGTTGGCGCCACCGGACGGCGATACCAGAACTACAGTCGGTCGGTAGCATCCGAAGCTGGAAGCTACAGGAAGCGGACACTAGGAATAAATATCAAGCAAGGGTAGCCGAAAAGCTGGACAGCATTGGTGTTAGGAAAGAATGTGTGGAAGAAATATGGCAGAGCCTTAGAGATGGAATGGTTAGTGCAGCGGAAGACGTGTGTGGAAATGTGAAAAGAGGAAGTAGTAAATAGGGTGATGCATGGTGGAATGACGAAGTGAAAGAAGCTGTAAATAAGAAGAAGAAAGCATGGTTAGACTACTTGGCCTCTAGTAATGATAAGGATATGAGAGAGAAGAGGAAAGAAAGATATAAGCTCCAGAAAGTTCACACGAAAGCATTGATTGAGGAAGTGCGTGAAAGGAGTAGAATGGAAGCGGACGAAAGGTTGTCGCACAACTTCAAGGAGAACTCCAAACTCTTCTGGAAAGAGGTTGAAGGACCGGAGGAAAGACAGCCTTAAGAATGAATAAAGTGCTTTCGGGAACCAATGACGTCCTCTCAGAAAATCGGACGTCATGCAGCGATGGAGCGAATTTTATAGAGAGATGTATGCGTGTGATGATCTTAGTGAGGGATCCGGGGTGACGCCGTGACTGGTACGCCAGACCCGGACCTCGATGACACTGAGGTCATCAGTATGAAAGAGATTGAATTTGCGATTAGAAGTTTGAAATGTGGTAAGGCTGCGGGACTAGACAGAGTTACTGCTGAAATGGTCAAGTATGGTGGGCCACGCGTCTGGGACAGCTTTCATCTGCTGTGCAATTTGTGCTGGCGAACGGGGCTGTTCCGGATGATTGGCGATCCGCGGTCATTGTGCCTTTATATAAAGGTAAAGGTTCACATTATGACTGCGGGTGCTATCGGGCGATCAGCTTGACCAGTTTAGCAAGTAAAAGTTACACGAAGGTTTTGACACGTAGGGATGCAATAGAAATCGGAAAGATTTCTATGGAGGCACAATGCGGATTTAGACCTGGAAGAGGATGCACGGATCAAATGTTTCTCCGCATGATCACGGAGAAGCTTCTGGCTGATAACCAGAAGATTTTCTGTGCTTTGTGGATCTTGAGAAAGCATTTGATAAGGTTGTAAGGAAGAAAATGTGGAACTGTTGCCGGGGTATGGTGTGGATGGTCGATTGCTAAGGGCTGTGCAGTCACTTTACTGTGACTGTAAAGCCTGTGTGCGGGTAGGCATGACCTGTCACCCATGTTTAGCGTCCAAACGGGCGTAAAACAGGGTTGTGTCATGTCTTCCTGGCTATTCATACTGTATCTCGACAGCTGTTTACAGAAGCTGAAAGATAGCTGTTTGGGTGTGAAATTGGGTGACATAAAAGTAAATTGTCTGCTTTATGCTGATGATGCAGTGCTTATAGCACCATCAGAGGCAGAACTGCAGGCATTAGTCACGTGTATGAAAGAAGAATGTGAAATTAATGGTCTCCGTTTGAATGCTAATAAAACTAAGGTTCTGGTATTTGAAAGGGACGAAGAAAGAACGAAGTGCGAAATTTGGGTAAATCAGGAATGTCTAGAACAGGTGAATGAAATTGTATACTTGGGGAGTGCGTTTAGCCGGGATGGAAGATGTGATTTAGATGTGGACAGGCGTGTCGTTGCCGGGAACAAAGTCAATGGTGCCCTGACTGTTAATCAAAAGGCAAGGCATTGTGGAAATGCACGCCTTGCAATACATAACGCAGTGTTGGTACCGACTTTGTTATATGGCAGCGAAACCTGGGTATGCCAGAAGAAGCATAAAAGCAGGTTGAATGTAGTGGACATGCGATCTCTTCGTAAAATGTGCGGCCTTACCATGGCCGACCGAAATCGAAACGAAGAGATTCGCAATATGGCAGGTTTGAAAGATGACCTTGTCTCAAAATGGATAAGGGCGTGCTTCGATGGTTTGGGCACGTTGAGCGAATGAGTGAAGACCGAATGGTGAAGAAAATATATAGCGCGAAAGTTAATATTAAAAGGTGTCGAGGTAGACCGAGATTAACTTTCGAAGACCATGTGAGCAAATTGCTCGAAGAGAGGAGGGTCAAGAGTACCGGATACCTAGACGTGCATGTATGAAGAAGATGATGAATCTGAAAGAAGCGAAAGAAGTATGTAGGGATCGTGACACTTGGCGATCTGTTCTCTCTGGATACCCCGTCAGGGATTGTGCGTGAAGATAAATAAATAAATAAAATAGTGCAATTTAGACTCGCTTCCTGTACAATAACGGCCATTCCGCGCATGAATTACAGTAATGTTTTTTCAAACTAATTATTGAACAGTTGGAAATATTTTTATTTTGGTATATGACATAAGTGTTAATTACAAGTTTAAGTTATCTATGCTTAAGGAGGTGTTCCCATGTATACCCATGAGTATCATTAATGATTTATGGTTATGATTTTTTCTTATTATTTAATCCAATACTAATAAATAGCCAAATAATTTTATTTTTTTTTTATAGAAGAGGGAGGCAAACGATCAGGTGGCACACGTGATGGTAAGTGATTACCGCCGCCCATGAACATCTGCAATACCGGAGGAATAGAATTTTCAAGGCATTTTTCCTCGTCGCCTCTTACGACACCCTCGGGAACGATGGGAGTGAGAATATGCTTACGCAGAAACCATACACCGCTGCCTTCCTTCCCGTGGATGTCGTAAAAGGCGACTAAGGGAAACAGCCTTGAATATCTTTATGGCAACCGATAGATGGCGGGATAACGATCTCCAAAAATATCAGATCAAAATAATCAGACCGAAGATGGGCAGCAGCAGATGCACAGCATCTAAGGTGCGAGTGGTCTGGTACTGCGATCGCCAATCAACTTGCCAAGCGTGGTGACTATATCAAGTCCTCCCCATGGAGAGGCCTATGTCCTGCAGTGAACTTTAACAGGCCGATATGTGTGTATTTATTTATTGCCAATGTACACTATCTTTATAGGAAAACCCCAATGCGATAGCTTAATCCCCATATTATTAAAGTATTTATAAGATTATATAATTATATTTTAACAAATGTATCTTACTTAAAAGTCCTATAGCATATAAACCACCTTGCTATCTTTGTGAGATCACTCAGAGTGCAAGAAAACATTATATTGTATATAAGTATTGTATGTAAAGAGTAATTTAACAAAGTGAATTGTATACAAGTGTGCAACAATGAATTTTAATAAATACATACATAAGCAATTTTACGGATTTTAAAGCATATAAGTTATGCTGAACTTTTGTTATTTAAAAAGAAAAAGAAAATTATATTATTATTTAATAAAAAGCGTGTTTTTTTTTTATTTCAACTGACACGGGCAGGATTCGAACCTGTGACCTTTGCCTTAATTTGTAATTAAATGAGGGTCGAAAAGACTAAATTCTCTAGATATCAGGATAAATTGGTAGTATAGGGAAAATTCGTAAAAATCCAAAGTCTCGTCATCGCCAAGTCATATTATCCGAGTGGTTAGGTAATTAGAATTAAAGTTCACTGACCTGAGTTCGATTCAAGGGGTAGACTCGTAGCAATTAGTTTTTCAAAACCTTATGTCTTCGACAGTAGATGGATGAAAAGACTCAATTGTAGAATCTGTTGGCAAATTGTTTGGCTACGCCTGTATTAGGAAAATGTGAGATAATAAACGCCAGCAATATTAACAAGTATTTTTACTAAAAGAAAACAAGCGTGTCAAGCCATTCAAATGCAGAACAAACGTTACTGTATCGCAGCATAGACAACAAAACTGTACAGAAGGAACAATAGACAGTGGAGTTAATGGAATGTCCATCGGCCAGTCAGTAACCTGACTCGAGACGCGGCGTGAAATAATCTTTGTATATTCGAAAATAATTATATGAAGTTTTAAATTAACGTCTAAAACCATTTCGCACATGCTGATTATTTGCATTTTGTTCCTCAGAATTACGGCCTGTGTATTATCAACATTAAAGTATGCATTATTTCGAAAATATATTTATAATCTCAATAAAATGTCTCTTCGCCAATCCCAATACTCAGGTAAACAGAGGTCTAAACAATTAAGTCTTTTCGACCCACCGTCCAAGACAATTTTTGTGATGTGGCAGGTGGTAAGTCCATCGCCATCTTTATGTCTAAGCAAACGATATAAATCGTACATTAATTTTTGAAAAAAAAAAAAAAACGCTTTGGTACGAGCCTACCCGGGGATCGAAACCGGGTCTCGACTAGAATCCCCATCACCCAACCTCTGGGCTATCGTAACTCTTCGATTCGAACTCATCATATCATCAAGGACAATGCCCTGATGATGCCGTAAGGCAAAACAGGTCGGTTAAGTAGATGTAGTAGTAATAGAAGTTTAATCAAGTGTTCCACAATAAATTTTAATAAGATGCAATTTCACCAAGTGACAACAATAGCAAGTTTAAATTATATGTAAGTATTTATTTATAATTATTATTTTTAGATTCGAAGGTAAGAACCCTACTAAATAGACCATCGTATTATCAAGTAGACATTTAAGAATATTTGCTGAAATATTTTTTTAGTCAATAATTTTTTTACTTTACAATAGAAATAGAAGATATGTGAAACAAATGCTAATCGGTCACCTCAAAGCTCCTTCTAACTAAAATTAATGAACGTGGAAATAGTCAGCGATAAAAAAATCGACATTTGACAAATGATGCACTGTTTGTTGAGCAGCTCGGTGGCTGTTCAGGTAACAAATGACTGCTCACTGATGATACTTGATGCTCCGCAGACGCTCACGTCTCCTTTGATCGATGGGGCTACAGTTTTTACTTTTTCTTTCCGAATGCTTTTACATGTTTGGCTTATCTATTGTTTTTGTCATTATTCAATTCTATGTTATTAATTGTCAATTATAAGCTTTAATATAATAAGTCACCATAGCCGAGTTGTTAAGTGGTCGGAATTTCAAGTCAAGAGACCCGAGTTTTATTTTACCCAGGTAGCAGGCTCGTACCAATGGGTTTTTCAAAAACTTATGTACGAATTATATCGTTGGATTAGACATATTAGACGGCGATGTCACGCTGTTTCGAAAATATCTTCGGTGGAAGGTGGGTCGAAGAGACTTATTTGTCTAGATTAGACCTCTGTCTACCCCTGTATTGGGAATTACGTGAAGATATTTTTATATATTATTTATGACATTTTGTGATAGACATTTTCCAGTTAACTTAGTCGTCAACTATAAGCGTTATTAATCTCACAAAGACTATGTAAAGTGCAGTTTACAATAGACGTTGAGGAGGACGACAATCCGGTGTCAGATGCAGCCTTTGAATCCTGTGCTTTGTGAGCGCTCGGTGCACAGCCCCGGTACGCATTTAAATGCACTTCTCTCACTAAATCGTAACTCCTTATACACTTTAAATATGGTTAGTTTTAACAGAATAGAAATATATCGTTAGCTAAATTCTACCCTCACGTCTACGTTTATTAATTAATATTCAACTTATATCTTTTTATACAACTCAATGGATATCATCGATGGTTTTATGTATAAAAGAATATAATAAAAAAATATCTTTACGCCATTCCCAATATGGGGTCGTCTGAGGTCCAAACAATCTCCCGAAGAAATTTTTTTGGTACAACGTTACACGTGGTGAGCTCGTCGCCGCCTTGATTTAAAAGCCAACGATATAATTCGTACTTTATTAATATTATAATGAATATTAATGAAGTACATACAATATTATAATGATGAGTTTTTATTAATATTATAATGAAATTATAATTTAATTTAAACTAAATATGTATCTTCACGCCATTTCTAGTTTGTAAAGGTACACCAAAGATATTTTAAGGACGAAGGACAGATGGTGAGCCCGTCGCCGTCTGTATGTCCTAGCCAGCGGTATAAACCGTACACAAATTTTTGAAAAAACCCATGGGTAAGAGCGTGCCACCTGTGGATCGAACTCGGTTCTCTGGACTCGAATCTCGATCAGCCAACCACTCTGCTATCGTAACTATAGCAATGTAACGTTATTTAATCAAGTATTACTTGTTAATAAATAATGCTACTGCACATAGATAAACAAGTATAAATCAAAAATAGATATATTTAACGACCTCTGTTGACGTGTGGTGTAGACACCGGTTTTCCAAGTATCACTAGCCTTGAGTCACCATAGTTGAGTGGTTGGGTGGTCGGAATTTCGAGTCGAGAGATCCGAATTCAATCCCCAGTCACCCCCCGGCGGCAGGCTCTTACCAATGGGTTTTTCAAAAAACTTATGTACGAATTATATCATTGGCTTGGACAGAAAGACGGCGACGCGCTCACCACCTGTCACGTTGTCCTGAAAATATTTTCGGTGGAAGGTGGGTCGAAGGGACTTTATTGTCTAGACTTGACCTCTGTCTACCCCCGTATTGGGAAGTGCGTGAAGATATTCGTTTATTTATTTTACCAGTCTTGAGGTCTCGAGTTTCATTCCCGGACGAGTTAATGTAGGAAACACTTTTATACATTTTCTTGGGTTTGGGGTACCTTCTTAGGGTACCTTGTTCGTGGTACCTTCGTTGTTTTTGCTTCGATAATACAAGTGCTTAAGCTGATTACTTTGGGATCAGAGGGATGTTTGTGATGCTGTCCCTATGTATGTATGTAAGTATTTATGTATTTAATTGTGTAAGTTGTTACGACAATTGCGATTAATTAGTGTCAAAATAGGTTGTTTAAGTTGTTTAAATTTGAACCAGATATCTTGTACATTAGATGCTGCTACCTCCCATCACAGGTTGGATCATGAATTTTGGTCTGGGATTTTTTGACATGGCTATCACGCAGTTTGTGGTTAGTCAATGTTATTTTAAGGCTTTTCTCTTAATCACCTCTTACAGCACCAGGGGAAAAAAGTAAATACACGGCTCAAATCCTCTACGAAAGATCTCTGAGAAAAATTTGTAATGAAATCATGCAAGGTGTACAAATTGTTTATTTCATTTCACAATGAAAACACACATCAAATCAGTTACGGCTATGTCTGATTGGGATTTCAAGTTCTTCTTATCGTCATCTTTATTGCTTTAAAGTCCACTGTTGGATATAGGCCACCCACAAAGTCACGATAGCCGAGTTGTTGGGTGGTCGGAATTTCGAGTCGAGAGACCCGAGTTCGATCCCCAGGTGGCAGTACCAATGAGTTTTTCAAAAACTTATGTACGAATTATATCATTGGCTTGGACATAAAGGCGGCGACGGGCTCACCACTGTCACGTTGTCCCGAAAATATCTTCGGTGGAAGGTGGGTCAAAGGGACTTGATTGTCTAGACTAGACCTCTGTCTACCCCTGTATTGGGAATTGCGTGAAGATATTTTTTTTTATTTTATATACAAAATTGCCACAAAAGTACAACTCAACTCATACCGTGCAAGTCGTCGTTCCATCCATGAAGTTTTAAGTTCACTGAGGATTATTTCAGATAAAAAATCACGAATATCATCCTTAATAAAATGCAAGCAATGTGAAATGTTCTGCAATAAAAATTGCATAAAAGTTGGAGTTTAATTTAATTGTTTAGAATGTATTATTTATTCAAAAGCTCTTATCACATGCGTTATGGAATAGGAAACAATGAAGGTGCCACGAACTCCCAAAACCGAGGTGTATAAAAAGTGTTTTTTACATTCAAGCCGGGGTCTCAGTGCTGGCGATAATATGAAGACCGGCGTCTACTCGTCCACGGGGGTTGTCGAATTTAATCTAAAGAATCATGTGTACAGGTATCTGGCGGTAAAGGTGAAACCTTCAGGAAAAGGAAGGAGAGGTTTTTATTTGATGTACGACAGAATTTTGGCATTAGTTGATTTCTTATCTCTTTTCAAAAGTCTATTTCTTTCATGGCTTCGTTTATTTTGTCTGTTTGTCTAATTGCTTTATTGTTTCTTACATTTCAAATCGCAACGGTGCCTGAAATGCTAAGTAAATAGCTTTAAGATTTAGTTAAAAATGTTATTTAAGTTTTTTATTAACGCATCTAACACTTTTTTCTTTAAAAATTACGTTACACGTCATATACATTTTTCTTAAATATCTTTATCATATTTTTTTTTCATTTAGTTCGTTGTCTGGTTGGTACTCCGTTTCTTTGTGTCTATCTTCAACAAAATCCGGGGCCGGATTCCGTGGTATAAAATTATGGACATTTCAAGAATAGAAAGTACACTGCAGCCAAAGAATACGTTGAAAATTCCACCTAATTGTGCTGAAAGATTATAAAAAGTTTATATTAACTTTACTGCCTTACAGAATATTCTATAAGAGCTCAATCATCTAAAATTTCAAGCATTCGAATTTATTCCATAATTAACAGATTACTTACCACACTTAGTAATTTATTAACGGCCTAAAAACAAGACGTCGACCTTTATGTTATAAGATAGATTTACTATTATCACCACATTTGCCAAGCGGATTGGTTACAGTATTAGACTCATGCTAAGGCGCTGCGGCCCGTCATCAGTCTACAATTTTTTCTGGTATTATTTGATATAGTTAATCCTATATTATTCAGAAGTCATTATCCATTATTTTCTTCGCCATTCGGTCTTTACTCATTCGCTCAACGTGCCTAAGCTATCGAAGCCCGTCATGATCCATTTAAGTAATAAATAGTTATTCTCTTCCAACATCGGGTAAACTATTAGAAGTCACGATAGCCGAGTGGTTGGGTGGTCGACTTTGAGTCAAGAGACCCGTGTTCGATCCCCAAGTGGCAGGCTCGTATCAATGGGTTTTTCAAAACTTATGTACCGTTGGCTTGACATAAAGACGGCGACGGGCTCATCACCTGTCACGTTGTCCCGAAAAAATCTTAGGTGGTAGGTGGGTCAAATGGGACTTAATTGTCTAAACTAGACATCTGTCTACCTGTATTGGGAACTGCGTGAAGATATTTTTTTATTTTATATACAAAATTGCCACAAAAGTACAACTCAACTCATACCGTGCAAGTCGTCGTTCCATCCATGAAGTTTTAAGTTCACTGAGGATTATTTCAGATAAAAAATCACGAATATCATCCTTAATAAAATGCAAGCAATGTGAAATGTTCTGCAATAAAAATTGCATAAAAGTTGGAGTTTAATTTAATTGTTTAGAATGTATTATTTATTCAAAAGCTCTTATCACATGCGTTATGGAATAGGAAACAATGAAGGTGCCACGAACTCCCAAAACCGAGGTGTATAAAAAGTGTTTTTTACATTCAAGCCGGGGTCTCAGTGCTGGCGATAATATGAAGACCGGCGTCTACTCGTCCACGGGGTTGTCGAATTTAATCTAAAGAATCATGTGCACAGGTATCTGGCGGTAAAGGTGAAACCTTCAGGAAAAGGAAGGAGAGGTTTTTATTTGATGTGCGACAGAATTTTGGCATTAGTTGATTTCTTATCTCTTTTCAAAAGTCTATTTCTTTCATGGCTTCGTTTATTTTGTCTGTTTGTCTAATTGCTTTATTGTTTCTTACATTTCAAATCGCAACGGTGCCTGAAATGCTAAGTAAATAGCTTTAAGATTTAGTTAAAAATGTTATTTAAGTTTTTTATTAACGCATCTAACACTTTTTTCTTTAAAAATTACGTTACACGTCATATACATTTTTCTTAAATATCTTTATCATATTTTTTTTTCATTTAGTTCGTTGTCTGGTTGGTACTCCGTTTCTTTTGTGTCTATCTTCAACAAAATCCGGGGCCGGATTCCGTGGTATAAAATTATGGACATTTCAAGAATAGAAAGTACACTGCAGCCAAAGAATACGTTGAAAATTCCACCTAATTGTGCTGAAAGATTATAAAAAGTTTATATTAACTTTACTGCCTTACAGCATATTCTATAAGAGCTCAATCATCTAAAATTTCAAGCATTCGAATTTATTCCATAATTAACAGATTACTTACCACACTTAGTAATTTATTAACGGCCTAAAAACAAGACGTCGACCTTATGTTATAAGATAGATTTACTATTATCACCACATTTGCCAAGCGGATTGCCACAGTATTAGACTCATGCTAAGGCGCTGCGGCCCGTCATCAGTCTACAATTTTTTTTCTGGTATTATTTGATATAGTTAATCCTATATTATTCAGAAGTCATTATCCATTATTTTCTTCGCCATTCGGTCTTTACTCATTCGCACAACGTGCCTAAGCTATCGAAGCCCGTCATGATCCATTTAAGTAATAAATAGTTATTCTCTTCCAACATCGGGTAAACTATTAGAAGTCACGACAGCTGAGTGGTTGGGTGGTCGGACTTTTGAGTCAAGAGACCCGTGTTCGATCCCCAAGTGGCAGGCTCGTATCAATGGGTTTTTCAAAAACTTATGTACCGTTGGCTTGGACATAAAGACGGCGACGGGCTCATCACCTGTCACGTTGTCCCGAAAAATCTTCGGTGGTAGGTGGGTCAAAGGGACTTAATTGTCTAAACTAGACATCTGTATACCTGTATTGGGAATTGCGTGAAGATATTTATTTTATTATTTAAAAACTATGATAGAATCAAACATCTCAAGTCATTTTCTACAACCTTTGAGTACTGCGATCATCACTGAAGAGACCTTTGTCCTGCAGGCTACTTATAGGACTTTTTATGTTAGTAAGAAAACCACGACTGAGCTGTCACACTTCTGCCTTATGTCTCATAATTACTTATCATTGAATCTAAATTAACGATATAACTTACCAAACAATTCGAATCTAGTGAAGTACGGTCTTCGAGAGAAAATCTTTCTTCTGTGCTTTAATACGAACACTCTAACCACGCTAACTTTATTTAAATCCAAATCTTTACTGTGGGAAAGAAAGGTTTTTTTTTTTTTTTTAATTAAAAATATTTTAAAACAAATTTTGACAATCGATAGCTTAGTTGGTTAATGACCCTGCCTTCGAAGGTAAAAGTTGGGGATTCGAATCCCCAACCTTGACCAGAAAATATTTTAAAACAAATTTTGACAATCGATTGCTTAGTTGGTTAATGACACTGCCTTCGAAGGTAAAAGTTGGGGATTCGAATCCCCAACCTTGACCAGAACTGTTGTATAACGAATATGAATGTTTTGACTCCATCTCCATCTCATGGGTGTTTACATATATATATATATGTTACATATTTTGCAATTTAATTAAATTGTACCGTTTGCTTGCGTGCTAAGATGGAGATGAGCGACAGTGACTGATGTCACGTTGCCTCAAGTAAGCTTCGGTGAAAGGTGGGTCGTGAGGGATTAATTGTCCTCTATCTACCTTATTAATAAAAGGGGTGATGATAAAAATAAATTTAACATATGACATAAGTAATATGATTACTTACTAAAAGCTGTCATATGGAGATGAATTTGGTTGCAGGTCGTAACTTGAAAGGGTTAAATGTTCCACTTCAGCATCACATGCGACTGGGCATATGTCATCCAGTTCACCGAATGACACTAAAAATTATAACAATTTAATAATTATTAAGCATTTTACGGTTCGAGACTAAGCAGTGTAGCCTGCAAAGCTCAGGGTTGTTCATTCGAATCTCGCTAGAGCAAATAGTCGTGCACGCATCGTAATTCTGATGAAAGTAGAGAGAGCGAGAGAGGTAGGTACGACAGGATCTTATCAAGTGGAAGAAAGTGGTATCTGTCCTACCCCTACGTGATTGAGGCGTGATGTTCATGTTCTATATTTATATATGGTCTTTACTTATAAATGCGTAGAAGTTCAGATACATACATAGAATTCAATATATAATAAATAAATACCTATATAGATAGGGACAATATGACATACGTTGCTCTGATCACAGTGTAAGAACCTAAGCACTTGAGGTATTGGAATCGGATACAACGAAGGCACCACAGACACCCACCACCACCCAGTGGATATTGTACGTTGAGCCGTCCGGGAATCGTAGCAGGGACATCGAGATTGCGCCATTCGTCCACGGAAGTCGTCAAGTACATATGTATGTATCTAAACTCAAATGTAATAACGCATTTATGTATGTTCATAACGGACTGTAATCTTAATCGTCACGCTCGTCAAGCGGATTGACGTTCAAAGTATCAGATATCTTGCACCATAGACGCTGCTGCCCATCACCGATCGCTTATTTTAGTCAGATATTTTATATTTTCGACAAGTTTTTCGCGTCATCTGTCGGTAGCCATTAATACGGTCAAGGCTTTCTTCTTAGTCGCCTCTTAAGCCCACGAGGGGAAAAAGGGGAGTAGGATATTCTGAAGTACGCATAATTCTTCTTTAATAATTCTCTTCTTTCTTCTCTCCATGACCTAATGTTGGAGTTTATCTTTTATTTATTGGAAATAAAAATAAATTAAAACCTGTGGTTTGTCTAGCGCATTGTAAACTTTGAGCTCGGCAAACTGGTACCCCGGGTAATCGTGGATGCCCGATCTTTAAGCACCTGCAACGCTCGTACGTCTGTTCCATTTCGCGTTCCATCAGACAGTATGTCCTACGTAAGAATATCCTTCAACTTTACTATAAGTAAATTAACTATAAAGGGGCAACATCTCGTACATCTCTCTCTGTCTCTCATCAGCTCTGATCCCAAAGTACTAAAGCAATTGTATTATAGAATCAGAAACAATGAAGGTACCATGAACACTCAGACCGGAACACTCAGACAGACAAAATGCAGAAAATTTCTCTATATCGATCCGACCGAAAATCGAACGCGAGACCTCAGAGCTGGTGACACCATGACCGTTGTGTACTTCACTTGTCCGCGAAAGTCGTAAACATTTTAATCTGTGCGTTTGTTAGATTTATATGCCTATTAGATATGATTATTAAAGATTGTTAAGAAGAGGATTGTTAAAGATTAGTGTTAGACACATATGTGTCTAACACTAATCTTATATAAATATACTTTCGATTGTTGTCACTTTGTGAAATGCATTGCATTAAAATTCATTGTTGAACACTTGTACACAATTTACCTTATTTAATTATTTATTAATTTACCGATCGGTTTCACCTTACGGAATCATCAAGGTTGATGATGATGAATTGATGAATACCTTGATGGTTTAATTATTGAATGGTTGAATTAATAAGTAATTAAATAGTGTATTAGTTAATTATATACAAGTGTTCAATAATGAATTTTAACATATGTGTCTGTATTTTTTTTTCAAGTTGATAGTGAGCCCGCTTACAGAGCTAAGGGTTCCGGTTCATAACGCATTAGAGGCTAACAGATGTGTGTGGAATTTGAAGCTTTATAATCAGGAGGCATAGGTTTTCATATAAATTATCACGTATTTAACTATAACGAACTGTTAGCTTGGACACTAAGACGACGAATGGCTCACCACTTGTCACGTTGACTTAAAGCTTTGGTGAAATATGGATCAAAACATCCAAATTTCTAGATCTCTGACTACCCTTGTTTTAAGTAATGCGTGAAGATATCCACATTTTGTTTATTGGAACAAATTTATAGAACATAGGATTTTATCTGACAATACGGTTACTAAGTCGAGGCAAAAAGTGTAAGAATTTTCCGTCACGAATCTGTATAGAAATCCATACGCGGCATATTCAGGGTTATCCAAGCTCGTATGCTATGCGCGGTGTTTAATCAATTAATAATAATATACTACAAAAGGGACTTCCGTGGAACCAAGTGTTCCACGACACTCACGCATTATTTACTTCTTAACGTTTCCTTGTGACTGGTTTCGAAGAGATGCGTCTATAAATTATCATAAATTCTCCTTTTTGAAATCGTTTAAAAAAACCAAACGATACTTATAGTAAATAATATTTAAGGTCCAATCACATTACACGTAAACGTGTCAAACTGAAATTTTTCAAAATTGTTAAGAAAACGAAGATACTTATGATAAATGGGAAAATATTTCAAAGCCTCATAGCTCATTCTGCAGCGACGCAGATCTTTGTCCAAGCTCACCGCCTCCTCGTCCACTTGGAGCCCCGTGGTGCTGTACCCGGCGAAGAGTTCAGTGCCGGGCGTTATGGGAGTACCATTCACGGAGAGATCGATGAACCTCTCGCCGCCGTGTAACGATAACTAAGCACAATAGATAATAAGTTTTAGTCACATTTCAATTTTTACACCGATAACTTTGGACGACCTCCGTGGCCGTGTGACGCACACACCGGTTTTCATTTTCTGTCTCTGAGGTCCCCGGTTCAATTTCCGGTCTGGTCAATGCAGAAAGCGCTTAAATGCTTAAGATGCTTACTTTGGAGTCAGAGCAATATATGATGATGTTCCTATCTTTGTATGTGTTTATTATTTAGAAAATCAGGTAGTACAATATGTAGTACCTAATCTTCCAAACTTGTCAAGATCTTCTAAATTTTTTAAGTATTTATTCACCCCATTACAGTTTTGTTTTATTATATTACATATTTATTTGTTCCTATATATTTAATAAGGTGCAATAAAGTTGAATAATTACACACAAAACACAACAACTACAGTAACTAAGGCCGTCTTAATAGCATGATAGCTGAGTGGTTGGGTGATCACGATTAAATCAGAAGAAAAATTTATGTAAAATAAAAAATAATGCTTCTGAGCTAATTATACCTACGTTAATTTTAAATTATGTTTATAACTTAAAAGAATTCAATTTAATACATGTTTCCTACCATAGATCACGGCCAATTATCCCAAGCGAGTTATTATTTGATTTACAAATTGTGTGGAAAAAGAAGAACTTACCCATTTATACGAGAGATCAACATCGAACGGCGTCGCTTGGCTCTGATTGATGGCTAACATGAGTGCGTTACTGACCCCTGGACCTGCGTACCTTTGTCGATCTGGTATTTTATTTTTGCCTTGAAATTCCTTTAGATCCCTTAAATAATATTTCAATAAGAGCGACGGAAGAATTGCAATAAAATTACACAACATTTCTTTGCCATGATGCCATGGCGCATAGTTTACGGTTCAAAGATAATTTATTACTCATAAAGAACATAGGTTCACTTACAATGAGATTACAGAACTTTGTAATATTTTTTTTGATATGGTCTAACTAGTAAGATTCGAACAGATGCCTAATAAATATCATTGGATATATACATTTTAAGTTTCTCTTTGAAAACTTTGATTGACATACAATCCTTAATCTCACTAGGCAAATTATTGAAGAGTTGCGTTCCCTCAAACATTATACTCTTTTTACCAGCTCTGTGTTTTCGGACTTAAATTTTTATCTTTTTTCATAGGTTATGATGAAATATTTCTTTTACTAAGTACTATTTGTGAATGTATTTCATTACTTACAATTTTTTTTATTAAGATGCATGTTGTATATATATACACAGTTGCCTAATGTTATGAATGTTTGTATTCTTGTAAAGTGCACGTGTATTCGTTCTTGTATTATATATTAAAGAAAATATATAGCCGAAAATTAACAGTAAATCGAGGTAGACCGAGATTAACTTTCGAATATTATGTGAGAAAATAACTTTCGAATATTATGTGAGAAAATTTCTCGAAGAGGGAGGGTTTAAGAGTTATCGAATTTGTAGATTTGTGTGTATGAAAAAAAAATGGTTATTTTAAAAGTAGCGAAAGAGGTGTGTAAAGACCATGAGACTTGAAGATCTGTTTTCTCAGGCTACTCCATCAAGAGCAATACATGAAGAAATTTTTTTAAAACCTACATTAGTACAGAAATAAAAACCTTTTTAAAGAACGTCCGTTGAATACACAGCAAAATCCGTACGCAGTAAGCTCCATTCTGAAAATTTCAGAACACTCCACAAGTCTCCCGTGCCAGCGACATCTGTAGGAAATAAATTCAATTAAATTAAGAAGAAAGAAAGAAATAAGAAGAAGAAGAAGAAAATACTTCTTTATTTCTTCTCAAATCAATTCAATCGTTTATTTGTTAGAAACAACGTTCACTTGATGGTAATTATAAAATAAAAAGATCAAACATGTTTCGTCGATAACCGACAAGCAAATATAAATTTCATAAATTGCTACAATAATTGAAATATTTAGACAAGATAATAATAAACAGCTAAAACAATAATTATTAATGAAAATCAAACATAAATACGTATTACATTAAAATAAAAAAACGATAGAAAATGGTAATAAAAAAGTCAATTGTTTAAAAAGTCCCGACCGATTTCATTCACAGCGACCTAGACTATTGCGAGCGTCGTTCATGTGCTC
>JAGSMR010001203.1:0-21278 GCA_029286605.1 Sericinus montela | reverse complement strand
ACTGAGATCCACTACTGCCAACCGCACGATCTTGCGCTGCGTTCGGCGCGGACTGTTTTACCGACTTGTGAGGAGCGCTAGCGCTGCGTTCCGTGCTCGCGCCGCCGCCGGCCGCAGCCCAAGTGTATCGTGATCAAATATGGCCGTACTGATTACAGCGAAAACACTTGAGACCGTTCGGACAACGTGACAGGTGGTGAGCCCGTCGCCGCCTTTATGTCCAAGCCAACGATGAAATTGCACATAAGTTTTTGAAAACTCATTGGTACTGCCACCTGGGGATCGAACTCGGGTCTCTGACTCGAAATTCCGACCACCCAACAACTCGGCTATCATGGCTTTTACCAAAGGACTTGAATATTCTGAAAACTTACTTGTACTACACCATCATCCATCCATTCCTTTACCTGCTCTTCAACTATTCTCTGCTCTGCCAAGGACAAACATCGTGGTCTCTGGGCGACAGGCACGTCATCTTTAAGAACAATTTTCAGCTCAAAAGGTGCATCTTTCAATTGGATTGGATTATAACCTTCAATACACTGCAAAAGTTATTTCCTTATGGAATAATCAGAAATATGCTCAACTTCCAAAGTGGGATCTGAAAAACAACACAACTTAGGCATCCATTCATCACTTTCAGAAAAAACTTCACTTTGTACCCATTCATTATCATGGTTATTTTTCGTAGTAATTCTAGAAATGTTATGTCTTTTGATATGATTTTAGGCCTAGGCCTAAAATCATATCCAAAGACATAACATTTTGTTCACTATATGAAATAAATACGTTAATATGACACCTAGGACTGAGGTGATCGTGCCTGATCACGTCTAGAAAAGAGTTAATATTGTATTTCCCAACATTATAAAACTTATTATAATATACTTATAGAAATATATATCAACAAAAATCAAATTCATATATATACTCTTCAAGGTGTGTAAATATTTTTAAGAACTTCAAATGGAACTTTTCTTTTCTCCAATGTATGTACATATACAAGCAATAAATAAATAAATACGTTAATATGACACCTAGGACTGAGGTGATCGTGCCTGATCACGTCTAGAAAAGAGTTAATATTGTATTTCCAACATTATAAAAATTCTTTTCGCACAGGCACGTCATCTTTAAGAACAATCTTCAGCTCAAAAGGTGCATCTTTCAATTGGATTGGATTATAACCTTCAATACACTGCAAAACTTTTTCCTTATGGAATAATCAGAAATATGCTCAACTTCCAAAGTGGGATCTGAAAAACAACACAACTTAGGCATCCATTCATCACTTTCAGACAAAAACTTCACTTTGTACCCATTCATTATCATGGTTATTTTTCGTAGTAATTCTAGAAATGTTATGTCTTTTGATATGATTTTAGGCCTAGGCCTAAAATCATATCCAAAGACATAACATTTTTGTTCACTATATGAAATAACACGTTTTGATAGTTTTTGCCGTCGATTGTAATGTCCAAGAACATCTTTCCTAATGAATTCACCATCGTACGTCCGAGTCCCGTCAAACATAAGTTATGTTCGTATTTTTCTGTTCCAACGGTAATGAAACGCTCGTCCGTCATTAAATTGAAGTCGCTGCCGGATTCAATTAAAGCGTTCACTGTTAATTCCTTAATCTTGACACTAATCAGCGGCTTCGTTGAGAGATTTCTTGTTTTGTTTACGTTATTTTCCACCTGCATAGCCTCGTTTCCACCTTTTGACGTCTGGCTGTCACAACTGCTGTCACTTGTCGCACCCACCCTGAAGTTAGCTGAGCGCAGTTTTGCCGACTGAGATCCACTACTGCCAACCGCACGATCTTGCGCTGCGTTCGGCGCGGACTGTTTTACCGACTTGTGAGGAGCGCTAGCGCTGCGTTCCGTGCTCGCGCCGCCGCCGGCCGCAGCCCAAGTGTATCGTGATCAAATATGGCCGTACTGATTACAGCGAAAACACTTGAGACCGTTCGGACAATGTGTCGAGATATGACTGTTTTCGCCGCAGTTGTAACAACGTCGAATGGATTTTTCTGTTTTCTTTCTTACAGCTGGTTCGGTTCCCGCTTCTTTCTTCGCATCGTTTACCATCTTGAATTCTAAATTACTAATTTCTTTGAGCATAGTGTACGTCGTTACGCCATATAAAATAATTTCGCCTGAGCGCCGTCGATTACATCCACTATGTACTGGATAGCAACATAACCGGGAAATCTCGCTTTTTCCCCAATTCTCTCATCGCAAGCATATACTGATAGTAGCTTTCGTCCTTACGCTTCATTCTGTTTGCCATCAGCTCATGCATTTCTTTACTGTTGATTACATCGGGAAACTCCTTTTGTATAGCCATCTTGAGCTCGTCGTACGTCTTGAATACCTTTTCTGACTTCAACCATAATGCCGCTGTGTTGCACAAAGACCTGCGCACGATTATAAGTTTCTGTTGCGCGGTCCAACTAAATAATAAATCTCAGTTCCTTGAATTATTATAAATGCTTCATAGAATTTTTCTTCTATTCCAAACTGAAAATTATTGTAAAATAATATTAAATATAAATCCCACTGAATTCTATTTTTCGAAAGTAATAGTTTTAATGCAGAAGTTTTTTTTTTCGTTTCTTTACTTCTAATGAATATAGATTTTGGGAATTCCAATTAACTTCGAGGTTATAGTATAAGAGTTATTGAAACAGAAAATGTCGACTACAGGATAAAGGCTTTTCTCATGTGGCATTTCTCAGGTGGCAGGCGCGTACCAATGTGTTTTTTCAAAACCTATGTACGATTCACATCGTTGGCTTTGACATAAAGACGGCGGCGGGCTCACCACCTGTTACGTTATCCCAAAAAATGTCTTCGGTGGAAAGTGGGTCGACGGGACTTAATTGTCTAGAATGTCTCCCCCTCTGTCTACCCCTGTATTGGGAATAGCGTGAAGGTAATTATTTATTTATTTCATATGATTGATTTTCTACAATCACTTCTTTCGACCAGTAGCTCTCGGTAGATGAGGCTTATAATTATATTATCTTTACGAAGTATCAGGAATGCTGGGTTAGACTGAGTTCGAGTCATTACAATAGTTTCGACGCACCTTTGCCGGTGCTTATTTGTGGAAAAGTCTTATGCCCAAGCCAACGCTATTACATGCTACCGTATACATGCATAAACAAATATTTACATAAAAATATATTCATCCCACTTTTTAAATATGAATGTCCCTTTCCTTTTATGAATATCATGTTGTTACTGAAGGAATATAATTAACGGCATATAAAAAATTATTTACTCATCGATACAATTTACCAATATTACATCCATCGATTGATTTCTAAACCTATCTCACTTTTATAATTAGACTTCTAATAGAAAAGAAACAGGTGGAAGAAACTACATAGATATTCTATCTTTTGTATTTTTTAAAATAACGAAAATACAGTTTCAAACATTAAATGATTAGAGATAGCATTGGAACGTTCAACTCATTCCTAGAAATTTTGAAAGAAGCATGAAATGGAATGAATTCAATCACATTATTGTTTTAAATTTATTTCGAGATTATTATTACTCCTAAAGTCACGACAGCCGATTGGTTGGGTGGTCGGAATTTCGAGTCAAAAGACCGAGTTCAATCCCCAGGTGGCAGGTTCGTACCAATGGGTTTTTCTAAAAACCTATGTACGAATTACATCGTTGGCTTTGACATAAAGACGGCAACGGGCTCATCACCTGTCACGTTGTCCCGAAAATATCTTCGGTGGAAGGTGGGTCGAAGGGACAATTGTCTAGACTAGACCTCTGTCTACTCTCTCTCTCTCTGTATTGGGAATAGCGTGAAGGTAATTATTTATTTATTTCATATGATTGATTTTCTACAATCACTTCTTTCGACCAGTAGCTCTCGGTAGATGAGGCTTATAATTATATTATCTTTACGAAGTATCAGGAATGCTGGGTTAGACTGAGTTCGAGTCATTACAATAGTTTCGACGCACCTTTGCCGGTGCTTATTTGTGGAAAAGTCTTATGCCCAAGCCAACGCTATTACATGCTACCGTATACATGCATAAACAAATATTTACATAAAAATATATTCATCCCACTTTTTAAATATGAATGTCCCTTTCCTTTTATGAATATCATGTTGTTACTGAAGGAACATAATTAACGGCATATAAAAAATTATTTACTCATCGATACAATTTACCAATATTACATCCATCGATTGATTTCTAAACCTATCTCACTTTTATAATTAGACTTCTAATAGAAAAGAAACAGGTGGAAGAAACTACATAGATATTCTATCTTTTGTATTTTTTAAAATAACGAAAATACAGTTTCAAACATTAAATGATTAGAGATAGCATTGGAACGTTCAACTCATTCCTAGAAATTTTGAAAGAAGCATGAAATGGAATGAATTCAATCACATTATTGTTTTAAATTTATTTCGAGATTATTATTACTCCTAAAGTCACGACAGCCGATTGGTTGGGTGGTCGGAATTTCGAGTCAAAAGACCGAGTTCAATCCCCAGGTGGCAGGTTCGTACCAATGGGTTTTTCTAAAAACCTATGTACGAATTACATCGTTGGCTTTGACATAAAGACGGCAACGGGCTCATCACCTGTCACGTTGTCCCGAAAATATCTTCGGTGGAAGGTGGGTCGAAGGACAATTGTCTAGACTAGACCTCTGTCTACTCTCTCTCTCTCTGTATTGGGAATAGCGTGAAGGTAATTATTTATTTATTTCATATGATTGATTTTCTTCAATCACTTCTTTCGACCAGTAGCTCTCGGTAGATGAGGCTTATAATTATATTATCTTTACGAAGTATCAGGAATGCTGGGTTAGACTGAGTTCGAGTCATTACAATAGTTTCGACGCACCTTTGCCGGTGCTTATTTGTGGAAAAGTCTTATGCCCAAGCCAACGCTATTACATGCTACCGTATACATGCATAAACAAATATTTACATAAAAATATATTCATCCCACTTTTTAAATATGAATGTCCCTTTCCTTTTATGAATATCATGTTGTTACTGAAGGAACATAATTAACGGCATATAAAAAATTATTTACTCATCGATACAATTTACCAATATTACATCCATCGATTGATTTCTAAACCTATCTCACTTTTATAATTAGACTTCTCTAATAGAAAAGAAACAGGTGGAAGAAACTACATAGATATTCTATCTTTTGTATTTTTTAAAATAACGAAAATACAGTTTCAAACATTAAATGATTAGAGATAGCATTGGAACGTTCAACTCATTCCTAGAAATTTTGAAAGAAGCATGAAATGGAATGAATTCAATCACATTATTGTTTTAAATTTATTTCGAGATTATTATTACTCCTAAAGTCACGACAGCCGATTGGTTGGGTGGTCGGAATTTCGAGTCAAAAGACCGAGTTCAATCCCCAGGTGGCAGGTTCGTACCAATGGGTTTTTCTAAAAACCTATGTACGAATTACATCGTTGGCTTGGACATAAAGACGGCAACGGGCTCATCACCTGTCACGTTGTCCCGAAAATATCTTCGGTGGAAGGTGGGTCGAAGGGACAATTGTCTAGACTAGACCTCTGTCTACTCTCTCTCTCTCTGTATTGGGAATTGCGTGAACATATTTATATTTATTTTATTTATTCATTATTTCATAAAGCATTTTCAATTCCTTCTATCTACAGTCATTTTCTAATGCCAGGGTAGCTAGAGATTCAGGCTATGTAGCCTTTACGATCGTTATTTCACCGGAGCACATTTGGAACAGCTTGACAACTGATGAACCTGTCATCTCCATCTTGTAAATTAGCTAATATTACAATATTAATATTTATACAATAATACATATGTAAATATTTATACAATAATACATATGTAAATATTTATACAATAATACATATGTAAATATTTATACAATAATACATATGTAAATATTTATACAATAATACATATGTAAATATTTATACAAATATATGTATTTACATGACTCCAGTACAAGCTTTCATATTCTTAACACAAATGATTGCTCTAACGATTACATTCGTACCCTGCTCTACGCTTCGAAGGCACGGTCACTACGCACTAGAATGTCGTACCGTCTCATTTTTCTAAAATTTCTTTTAATAACTTGAAGTAAGCACCAATGCTTGTAACTGTTAACGGTTTACGAACGAATGTAAGGCTATGTAGTGAACAAGCGACCAATGTAAAAATGTAATCTAGACAAATTTTCAAATATATACCTTAATGTACACTTAATTAGTAATACTTTTGTAAATAATAAGTACAAATTAAGGGCTCTCCACCTAAGTACGGCCTCACCGTTGTAATTGGTGCTTTGAGGCGGCTATGCCCAATCTGCGGCAGCACTAAGTGCTTTACTATGTAACAGATGGGGCTGTTATCATTTACAGAAGCTCGTGTTTTCCATTATTTACCAATAATTAGTAAAATAATTGAACATTAAATGGGTATCGTAAGATGCCGCTAAGGAAAAGCCTAAAATGGCAATGGCTGCCAACAGACACTGGCAGCATTAATCAAAAATATCTTTAAGCTATTTCCAATACAGGGGTAGACAGAGGCCTCAATAACTAACTCATTTTGACCCACCTTTCAACGAAGATATTTTTGGGGAAAACGTGACAGGTGGAGAGCCTGTCGCCGTCTTTTTAGGTCTAAGCCAACGATATGAACGTTACGTAAGTAATTGTAAAACTCTTTGGTACGAACCTGCTACCTAGACAATCCTATACCGAACTTGGGTCTCTTGAATTATATTCCAATCACCCAATCCTAATCCTATGTGTCCTATATGACACCGAGAAACCATTTCGAAATATACCAGACTAAATTTCGGAGGAGGTTCATGTTGCACTATACTTTTAAAAGCCGTTATGATGATGACGACGGTGGCGAATGTAAGGGTGAAAAGATCTTTTTTTTATAGAAAAGGGAGGCAAACGAGCAGGTGGCTCACGCGATGGTAAGTGATTACCGCCGCCCATGAACACCCACAATACCAGAGGCTTAGCAGATGCGTTGCCTCCTTAGAGTGCCCCTCCCCAGAATTGGGGAGGGAGGTGTGTGGGCCACCGGTTACCTGCACTCACCAGACGAAACGCAGAAGTTTGTTAGACTTCTACTTCACGCCGGTATTCTGTGAGGTCCTGGTACTTCCTCGGTCGAGCCGGCCCATTCATGCAACAACAAAAGCATGGCTGTACCACTGTAAGATCTAACACTCTACCACTAAGAGATCTATTTTAAATGAACTATTCGTAATGAATTAACTGAGCGTGTCGGTCCACAGCTTTGAAATACTATGAGTAGTGCTTTCACAATAATGTGCATGTCTGCAATAACTATATTTTTCCTTAGACAGTACGAATAAAATATTACATTATAAAGACGTAGGGACGAATAATTGCTAAAATGTAAAACTGCGCGATATGCAAAGAAAACGACATTATTTACTTACATCGCGTCTGCTTAGTCACCGCACCAAATGAATTTACGAATTACTTTTATCTGAAATTTCATATCTAAATGTCATAATTCACCGGAGAGCGTGTACACAAAGATATAATAAATCCAATTGAGATCTAATCATTACTCGACGCCTGATTTCCTATGATTATGAAAACATACATGAAGCAGGTATTTGACTGTAGAGGAAATTCAATTTACAACCTATAAGAAAACATTAAACATTATGAATTTGTTTTGTTAAGGAAAAGAATGTGTAAAATTATTAATTATTTTTATGGAAACTTCCTAGTTGTTAAGAATAAAAATCTTAGGTCAAATTACTCATTTGGGACCACTCTATTTTAGTATCTGCAAACTTTTATATTTTATTCTTTTCTTTTATATGAAGGTGAATTCAGTGTTCAAGATGGTAACTGATTAATTCAGCTATTACTAGTACTAGTTATACTTTTTTTTAGATTATCTACAGACAGATCCTAAAAAAACATTTACTGTATGGTCAATTATTGGCCATTTAAATTTATTATGTGTGACTATTTACAAATACATTTTATCACGTAAAGGTAAAAAGGTGGAGACTTGCAAAGGGAAGAAAGGTATATTGCGCGTTGGTATTATTTCACCTCTGCCGATTGTTTTCTGAATTCATGTAAGTATTTGTTTATTGTATTTATTTAACTTTATTATACCTTTTAAGATATATAAGAATAAAAAGCGGGCATTATCATTAAACCAATTTCTGTCTTTTAGCCATGAGGAGTGGAAATATGTCGAAAGAAAGAAGTAAAACCGGAATGGTAAAGAGAAATTGAGAAAGTAAGAGTCTCAGAAAACAAATGAAGTTCCGATATGAAGTGAAACGCGATCGAGTCCAACAAGGTTGCCAATCTTTGTAAATAAAGACGTTATTAATTGAGCTACAAAACTATTAATGATGTTTATCGTAGTTTTAATTATTTTCTTGGAGCTTTAACAACAAACTTTATAAAATATATAAAAAGTATCTTCTCGCAATTCTCTATACAGGGATAGACAGAGGTCTAGTATAGAAAATTAAGTCCCTTGGACCCACCTTCCCCGAAGATATTTTCGGGACAACGTGACAGGTGGTTAGCCCGTCGCCGTCTTTATGTCCAAGCCAACGATGAAATTTGCCACCTTCTGCCACGTACTGCCACCTGGCGATCGAACTCAGGTTTCTCGACTCGAAATTCCGAGCACCCAACAACTCGGCTATCGTGACTTATTTACCCAACAACAAACTTTAACATGATTAATGATGAAATAAACGATTCTATAAAACTTAAACAATTTAGTTAATAAATAACGCGTAAATAACGCATTCAGATGAAAAATTAAATATTCATTTATAGCCTTTAACCTAGAGACCAAGCTTTGCAGAATGTTATGATATACATTCATATTTATTTAATTATTTAGGTTCACCACCAAGGATTACATCGAAGCAATAAACACAAAACTTAAGTATTAAATATTTTAGGTAAATGTATCCTTAATTAAAAGTAAACAAAACGTTCATAGTTGTACGGACTTCGGAAGAACATCATATTTTTCGTATGTATGGTGTAATATGCACTTTACACCAAAAATTTTATCAAATGAAAAGTAATTATGTAAAGTTAAAAAATTGATTTATAAGATAATGCTTATGTGCTATTATACTGGGTGGCCATGAATTAGTTAACATTTGAAAAATCGTATAAAAACCATTTAACATATTTTAGAAATCGTTTATTTACGAGAAAGCTAATTAGTTTTAATTATTTTTAAAAATTATTTCGTCTAAATGACCACCGTTTCGGTTTTTGCACTCTTCTAAGCGAGTCCTGAAGTTTTCGAATACTCTTCTGCAAAGGGACCGCGAGATCGCCGACATCTCTTCGATGCTTTTTCTTTAAGTTGACGCAGTGTATTCGGTTTATCAATATAGACACAACTCTATAAATAACCCCATAAAAAGAAGTCTGCTGGAGATAGATCTGGACATCTGGGTGGCCATGGGATGTCACCCCATCTGGATATCAGCTTTTCCGGAAACATGTCTTTGACCACCGGCAAGGACTCGTTCGATGTGTGACACGTGGCTCCATCTTGTTGAAACCATGTGTTACGATTATAGCCAGCAAATTCCAGTAGCATCGGTGCTAAGACATCCCGTAACATTTTCACATACTCGGCAGAATTAACAGTAACATGCAGCTACCTTAGGAGAGTGAAGCTTTAGGATTTTCGCTGCTCCAACACCTGCAATTGTGCCCTGCCTGCGCTCATGCCCCGCGCGGCAATAGTTTGCGCGGTGTTACATTTAAATGTTAACGAATTCTTGGCCCACCCTGTACATTAATTTTAGTTTTAGTTTATAACTAGAGACATTTCCATTAAAAATACATAATTTATTTAATAATAAATAAATATACTTGTAAATTAATAAATGAAATAAATTAATGTATTCACGCTACTCCCAAAACTGGGATGTACAGATGTCCAGACAAGACGTAATTTTATAGGTAATACACTTGACCAAATTTAATCGAATAATCGAATAATCTTTTTTTTCTAAAAATATTTTAAAAGTCACGATAGCCGAATGGTTGGGTGGTCGGAATTTCGAGTCAAGAGACCTGAGTTCGATCCCCAGGTGGCAGGCTCGTATCAATGGTTTTTCAAAACTTATGTACGAATTATATCGTTGGCTTGTCCATAAAGACGGCGACGGACTCACCACCTGTCACTTTGCCCCATAATATCTTCGGAGGGTCGAAGGGACTTAATTGTCTAGACTAGACCTCTGTCTACCCCTGTAATGGGAATTGCGTGAAGATATTAATTATTATTATTTATTATTCTAAAAATATTTATTTCACGTTCTTGTAGAAACGCCAAGATTTTACATACAAGGAAACATCTGCTTCCCTTACTGCAAAGCGAATGTATATCCGCTCATATTTGAGAGCGATATGTAAATAGTTTCTTCATATTTGTAAAGTCCCAAGTATGAAGTTATGGAAGAAAACTTAAATTGAGATGTGAGATAGATGTAAACCGAGAAAGTAATATCTGTCCTTTACATGTTTATTTTTCTTATGCAAGATTTTCGTACTGCAGACATTAGTCAAGTGTATGAAGGAGGAATTTATGAATTAGTAATAAAGGTCTCCGTTTGAATGGAAAAATTATTTATTTAAACGGGACAAATAGACTACGATTAGATAGAGAGATTAAATAGATTAGATAGAGTGTATTTTGGGTAAACTATCTATTACTATCTATCTATATCTTAATCTCTACAATACCTTAAACTAACTTAGTTATCTAGAACAAGTGGATTAAATAAAAATGTATGACCGGGAAGCATTTTCAGATGGGATGTAAACATGTTCTACATGTGGACCAGCGTGTGTTGGGAACAAAGTAAATGGTACCCTGTCTGCGTAACTTAAGAAGCAGGTATATTATAGGTAAAAGTGCCTATATACGATCAATTTTGTCATGTTCTTATAAAATTAAATAAATAAATATCTTTACGCTATTCCCAATACAATGGGGTACACAGAGATCTAGACACTAAGTCCTTTCGACGCACTTTCCGTCGAAAATATTTTTGGGACAACGTGACAGGTGGTGAGACTGTAGCCGTTTGTATGTCCAAGCCTGCGATAAAAGTCGTCCATAAGTTTTTATAAACCCCTTTGGTACGAGCCTGCTATCTGGGGATCGAACTTGGGTCTCTTGACTCCATCTCCGATGACCCAAGCGCTCGACCATCGTGACAATTTTATGACATTACTCCTCTCATGGCAGTCTTAAAAATTAAATCTATATTAAATGTATAAGTAATTAAAATCTTTTAATTAACAAATGCCTTTAATAATGTTTTCTGATATAACATAATTAAATACCATTTTAAGACAAAAGCAGCACGTACACTTGATGTTACAGCCCCGTAGGCATTTACTAAAATCGGAATCCAACCTTGAAATTTAACTATTTGGCAGCATATCAAGTTTTCGAGCTGATGGCACTACAGAAACAATTTTATGCAATACGATTATGTAAGCTGTTATTAAATGTGTACAGTGAAGTATGAATACGTACAACATAGACACGAACAAAATGACATACATTGCTCTCATCCTGAAGTGGCTTAAGTATATCCACTGTTGGATCTAAAACAACGAAGGTACTATAAATACCTAGACCCGAAAATTGTAGACATAAAAAAAAATTAAAAACTGTTTTACGAACCCGAAACCTCAGAGCTGACCGGAGTGAAAACCGGTGTGTGCGCCACTGTCCATGGAAGTCGTCAAAAGTATGATCACACCATCCACTTTCATCCTGTGGGTATCGCTGCAGACGACTAACGGTATAGTCTTGTGAAACGCACTAGTTACTTAGAAATTTCGAGTTCAGTTACTAAATTCGAAGCTCAATAGAGGTTAACGTAGAAAACGACTTAATCTACATTATCTCGAGTCTCAGTGTTTATTGTTTCCGATTATATGATATACCTTTTTTGCTTCCGATTTCATAACAAAATTGGTTTAGCTAGTTGCTTCGGAATCAGAGCAATATATGTGTCATTGCCTCCTAAGACATGACAAACCTGTTAATAACATCATGGAGGGATATATAGAAGGAAAGCGAGATAGAGGAAGACCAATGATAGGGTATCTATCAAAAATTGAGAAAGAGATTAATGTTATATCTTATAAGGAGGTAAAGCAAATGGCCTTGACTCAGAAAGACGGACAGAGTTATACAATTTTTCTAACATAGATGTTGCACTGACAAGAGCCTAGCTCTTAAGTCAAAGAAGAAAAATCTCTATTTGTGTGTGTATTTATTAGCTACATTATCTCAGTTCTTTAGACTACAAATTGTATCTTGTGTTCAAGCAATACGATTATGTAAGCTGTTATTAAATGTGTACAGTGAAGTATGAATACGTACAACATAGACACGAACAAAATGACATACATTGCTCTCATCCTGAAGTGGCTTAAGTATATCCACTGTTGGATCTAAAACAACGAAGGTACTATAAATACCTAGACCCGAAAATTGTAGACATAAAAAATTAAAAACTGTTTTACGAACCCGAAACCTCAGAGCTGACCGGAGTGAAAACCGGTGTGTGCGCCACTCGTCCATGGAAGTCGTCAAAAGTATGATCACACCATCCACTTTCATCCTGTGGGTATCGCTGCAGACGACTAACGGTATAGTCTTGTGAAACGCACTAGTTACTTAGAAATTTCGAGTTCAGTTACTAAATTCGAAGCTCAATAGAGGTTAACGTAGAAAACGACTTAATCTACATTATCTCGAGTCTCAGTGTTTATTGTTTTGATGTAACTTTGGTGGTGTCCCAAATAATTAAATAAATATGAATGTATATCATAACATTCTGCAAAGCTTGGCTTCTAGGTTAAAAGGCTGAAACTATATTTAATTTTTTCATCTGAATGCGTTATTTACGCGTTATTTATTAACCAAGAATTGTTTAAGTTTTATAGAATCGTTTATTTCATCATTAATCATGTTAAAGTTTGTTGTTGCAAATAAGTCACTTATGGAAATGAGTTGATTTTACAAACTCACTCTGTGTTATGGAATAAGAAACAACTTGAATGGGCCACAAATACTCAGTCCCTATATGTAGAAAAGTAGATTTACTCTTAACATTTTCCCCTTAACATGCCCCATGAATAATACCTGTCCTAAGTACAAATGTTAGGAAGAAAGGCGTTAGTTAGGTTGCGAGGTGTCTGGTAGTGCGATCGCCAATCTGCTCGCCAAGCGTGGCGATTACGGGCAAGTACCGCGCGAGAGGCCTGCGTCCAGCAGTGGACTACTGCAAGCTGTTGCGTGTGTTATATAAGTGTAATGTATAAGTTTGAAAGTAATATAAGCTTTTGTCGGTGCAGCATCTAAGTAAGTGTTTAGCGTACAGCAGCCTCGACTAAATGCTGCCCCCTGCGGCTCTTCTCGCGGTTTTGTAGTAAACGCGAAACCCCAATTATTGTTTCAAAATAATGCTATTCACCCTGCGGACAACATCAGCCACTGCCAGTGAAAGTTCCGTCAAAATCGGTCCAGACGTTTCAGGTGTCTGTCCGTTTGTTCCGGCTAATCTCAGACGGCTAGACCGATTTCAACGGGACTTACACTGGCAGAAAAGCTCTTTTTTTTGGTGGCGTAACGGGATCGTGTAGGCTACTTTTATTTTAGAAACATATTCATATATATTCCTCCAATACAGAGGTAGACAGAAGTCTAGACGATTAAATCCTCTTCCGACCCACCTTTCAATTCTGAAGATTTTGTAGACAACGTGACAGGTAGCGACGAGTTTATCATTGTTTTTGCGTAGAGATTGTTAAAGAATAAAACAGTTAAAACATGTCGTTTCCATTTATTATAAAATATATTAGCAATACAACAAATTATAAGTAAATTTCTTAGTTCGGAAAGGACATAGTTTTAATTAGAGTTTCAGCCTCAATTTCAATATCGCATCGCATTGTTCGTGACTAGATCCAGGGCCTTCAATTAACTGGTGACGTTGGAGGACGTGGGGGTCCGCAGCATGCAGCAGCTCGGATACCATGAGGAACGCAATTATCTTAACGTTTTAAATGTTTGCTATATATCATTTAGAATATTAATTATGTCATGGTTAGAACTAGATATCAGTTACGTAAACAAAGGCTCCTGGATATATCCTGTTATTCAAGCATCCATTCAAGACTATTACGAGTATATTATCTTAACCGCGTTAGAGCTGCCCAAACAAAGCATTAATCCTGTAAGGTGATAATTGATATCACAGAACGGGCTCTACCGATTTCAGTGATACTATTCACGGTGTTATAGTGCTACGAACGCGGTTAGTTTGAGTATATACATAAAAACAGCCATGAAAGTCCACCAGGATTGATTCTACAGGCTTCGCGATCATTCAGGCGGATTGGCGATCGCTTTGTCACCAGTTTTGTCATTTTAATCTGGCATTTTCGATAGGTAGAGTAGGTAGGGGTTTCCTCCGTCGCCTCTCGAGACACTCACGGGGACAGAGAGGATTCGTGGCGCATGTGGAAATCATCAACCCCTAGCTGAAGGCGGGTCGCTAGCAACTAAGCTTACGGGGTCACTTTGGTAATTTGCCTCCACGCTGCAGCTGCGCCTGTCCTGGAGTGGGCGTTGCCCCCTCCCGCCGCGCACCAGCCCCCGAACTGCGACAGCGTCCGCGCACCGACGCATAGAGTATTTAGAGGTGCCTTCACAAGTCAATCCAAGAAAGTCACGATAGCCAATCTTTAATCTTGAAAAACTACTTGAAGTTTTGAACTTAGAAACTTAACTCTGCCCCTACTGTACATCTCCAAGTAGTACTTATCTCTGTTTTAATAATGTTAATTAAGATACACGTTCCATGCAATAAGTAGAAGAGACGGTGATATCTATATGCACACTGAAAAATGGATAATGTCAGTAAAATGAGTAATTATGTATATGACAGGTCATATCTAATAATAAAATGACGAAGTTTTATAAAACATCAAAATCTCAATATATTTAAAACCAACCATACATTTAGACCAATCGATAAAATAAGACAGTCCAATAAATGACCCTTTCATTTAACAGTGTAATTGCAATATCTCATGTGATATGTACTTTATCATGATCATCGTCATCATAACAGTCTGGGGGGCAGTTCATCGCTGAACATACGCCTCTCCTAAGGATCGCCACATAGAAAAGGTCCTGTGTCATTTGCACCTACATCGACTTCCCAACCGTTCTGCGGTCGTCGCAGCATCTTGCGGGAGAGAGACTGGTCACAGACAGTTGTGGCGAATTGATGACTAAGAAAGATATATTAATTATTACTACAAAATGAATACAAAGAATTCACACTAACCGTAGAATTCATTAGTTAATTTATAATATATCATCATTATAATATACTTTATAGAAATATGTATATATATCAACAAAATCAAATTGCTATATACTTCCCTTTCAAGGTGTGTAAATATTTTAAGAACTCAAATGTGGGAATTTTGTATCTTTTCTCAAAATGTATGTACATACAAGCAAAACAAATAAATACTAAATACGTTAACATGAGCACCCTAGAACTGAGGTGATCGTGCCCGACTAATGTCTAGAAAAAGAGTTAATATTATATTTCCAACATTATAAAAATTTCTTCGCCTGTTTTAGATCTCCGCTAGAGATAGACTCTGGGTGTCGATACAGACGAATTTAAATTCTTATTCCAAACAGAATAAATACAAATACTGCCGCCATGTAAATGGGACAAATCAAAATCAAACTAAGACTTCAACAAATGTTTGTTGATCCATACTAACAACATTAATTAAACATGGAAAACAAATGTAGTTTCTAATTGCATGTTGCGCTCCAACATCAAACACATGTCATGCATCAGTCAACAACCCTGGCTAGTTTGTCAATACAACATCCCTTTTAAGCTAATGTTAAAATAATATTTTTACATTAAAATAATATTAAAAGTACCATTTTATACAGGCTGAATATAATTTAAATTAAATGTTTCTACTATTGATTTATACAATTATCTAATAAAACTTAGTAAACTATAATTGATCAGTTTAATCCTGAACACTGAACATCTTTCGGAAAAATGTCCCTTTTGAAACCAATGTTAAGAGAGGGCTATTATATAAGAAATCTTATTACAAATACTGTTTTTATAAATAGAAGCCTCAGCACATTAAAATTAAATATTAAAACAATGGATTTATAATTATCCATTAAAAACTATGTAAATATTAATTAACGCAATAGCTATGAACACTGAAAATTAGACAAAAACAATATCTCTTTAGGCTTATGTTAAATAATACCATTGACATGTATTACAAATGGCCTTAGTTACATTTGGATTGAATAATTGGGCGGTGAATTTGTAATTATATCTCAAGGTTTCTAACATTAATTAACCCAACAATACATACGTAGAAACATACATTGATAGGTTGAAATCACATACATTGCACTGATGTCTCATGCGTAAATAGCAAACTCACTTGTGTTATGAATAAGCAAATGAATGGGCCACAACACCCAGTCCTGAGGACATACAGAAAAGTGATTTACTTTTACCATTTTCCTTTAGTCTATATGCCCCAAGGAATAAATAATCTGTCCCATGCCAAATGTTAGGTTAGGTTATGTTAGGTTAGGGTTGCATGGTGTTCAGAAAAGGATCGCCAACTGCCTGCCAAGCGTGGCGATTACGGCACGCGAGAGGTTTTGTCCAGCAGTGGACTACTGCAAGCTGTTATGTGTGTACGTTATATAAGCGTAATGTATGTCGAAAGCATAGTTTTCACGGTGCAGCATCTGCTAAGTAAGCTTAGTTGTGTAACAGCTTCGACTAAATGCCGCCCCGTCAAGCCTTTCCCGCTTTGTAGTTAACGCGAAACCCTAATTATTGTTTCAAAATAATGCTACCTTAGTTACACCTTGCAACATCAGCTACCGCCAGCAGTGTTCCGTCAAAATCGGCCCAGACGTCAGTGTCTGTCCCGTTTGTTCCGGCTAATCTCTGAGACGGCTAGACCGATTCTTTAAACGGGACTTACACTGGCAGAAAGTTTTTTTTTTGGTGGCGTAACGTGGGATCGTAGGCTACTTTTTATTTTGTGGAACATATTCACATATATTCCTCCAATACAGAGGTAGACAGGAAGTCTTAGATTAAACCTTTCCACCCACCTTTCACCGAAGATTTTGGGACAACGTGACAGGGTAGCAGACGAGCTTATCGTTGTTTTTATGATTGTTAAAGAATAGAAACAGTTAAAACATGTCAGTTTCATTTATTATAAAAAATATATTACAATACAACAAATTATAAGTAAATTTCTTAGTTCGGAAAAGGACATAGTTTTAATTAGAGTTTCAGTCAATTTCGATTATCGCATCGACCTGTTCGTGACTAGATCCAGGGCTCCGCAATTGACCTGACGCCGAGTACGGGGTCCGTGCAGGCGCAGCAGCTCGGATACCTGGCGAGGAAACGTAATTATCTTAACGTTTTAAATGTTTATATCATTTAGAATATTAATTATGTCATGGTTGGAACTAGATATCAGTTATGCAACAAAGTGCTCTGATATATCCTGTTGTCTACATCCATTCACATCTTTGCGAGTATATTATCTTAACCGGTGTTAGGAGCTAGCCCAAACAAATGAGCTAATCCTGCAAGTGATACTGATATCACAGAATTCGCCCGACCGATTTCAGTGACACTATTCATTGTGTTATAGTGCTACGAACGCGGTTAGTTTGAGTATACATAAAACAGCCTATGAAAGTCCATTTCATATTTGATTCTACAGGTTTTCGCGATCATTCAGGTGGATTGTCGATCGCTTTGTCACCAGTTTGCTCATTTTAATCTGGTATTTTTCGAGATAGGTAGGGTAGGTAGGGCTCTCCCTCTGTCGCCTCTCGAGCACTTCACGGACAGAGAGGATTCGTATGCACAGGTAAACTATCAACCCTAGCTTCGAAGGCGGGGTCGCTAGCAACTAAGCTTACGGGGTCAGTTTGTGACCTGCTCCTCCACGCTGCAGCTGTGCCTGGGTCCCGGGAGGGGCGCTGCCCCTCCCGCCGCGCACCAGCCCCGGAACTGCGACAGCCGTCCAAGTGCACCGACGTACATGGGAGTATTTAGAGTGTGCCTTCTACAAGCCAATCCAAGAAAGTCACGATAGCCAATCTTTAATCTTGAAAACTACTTGAAGTTGTTATGTTTAAATCCCAGAAACTTCTAACTCTGCCTCACTGTACATCTGTACAAGTAGCTACTTATCTCTGTTTTAATAATGTTAATGTTGAAAGATACACGAAACGCATAATAAGTATGAGATTGGTGATATCTATATGTACACTAGTGTGCATGGAGGCCTTAAAAATGAGTGTAATTTGCGTATATGACAGGTCATATTCAATAATAAAATACTAAAAAGTATAAAACATCAAAAATCTCAATATATTTAAACCAACCATACATTTAGACCAATCGATAAACAAGTTGTCATTCAACAATGACCTTCATTTAACAAAGTGTAATTGTAACATTTCATGTATGTATTTTACTTCACATCATCGTCATCATAACAGTTCAATGGTGGTTCATTGGCTGAACATACGCCTCCTCCTAAGGATCGCCACAGAAAGGTCCCAGGCTTTCCGGTAATCTATCGACTCCTGCAATGTTCTTGCAGGTCGTCGCATCTTTTGGTGGGAGACATTCTAATACAGACAGTTGTATAATCATTATCAGCATATTAATTAATAATACAAATCAAATAAGTAAAGAATTCATTAGTTAATTTAAAGAATTCGTTAGTTAATTATAATATAATTTCTAATATAATATACTTTTATAGAAATATGTATATATCAACAAAAATCAAATTGCTATATACTCTTTCAAGGTGTGTAAATATTTTTAAGAACTCTTAAAATGGGAAATTTTATATTCTTTTCTCCAATGTATGTACATATACAAGCAACAATAAATAAATATGTTAATAAGGACACCTAGAAACTGAGGTGATCGTGCCCGACTAATGTCTAGGAAAGAGTTAATATTGTATTTCTAACATTATAAAAATTTCTTTTCGCCTGTTTTATCTCCGCTAGAGATAGACTCTGTGTCGATAGACGAATTTAAATTCTTATTCCAAATGAATAACACACAAATACTGTTGTCATGGGTCAGACAAATCAAAATCAAACTTAGACTTCAGTAAATGTTTATTGATCCATAACAACAACATTAATTAAATATGAAATAAATGTAGTTTCTTAATTGTATGTTGCGTCTAACATCAAACATGGTTGCAGCATCGAATAACCCCGGCTAGTTTGTCAATACAACATCCCTTTTAAGCCAACAATGTTCAAATAATATTTTACATTAGAAGATGACAAAAATACCATTTTTATAAATAGGCCGAATATTAATTTAAATTAAATGTTTCACTATTGATTTATACAATTATCTGCCAAAACTTAGTAAACTATAATTGACTGTTTAATCTTGAACACTGGAACATCTTTCAAAAAGTGTCCCTTTTGAAACCAATGTTAAGATAGTATTATTATATAAGAAATCTAATATAAATACTGTTTTTATAAATAGCTCAGTATATTAAAATTAAATATTAAAAACAATGGATTTATAATTATCCATTAAAACTATGTAAATATTAATTAACGCAATAGCTATGAACACTGAAAAATTAGACAAAACAATATCTCTTTTTAGGCTTATGTTAAAATAATTATTGGACATACATGGCCATAAATGTCTTAGTTACATTTCCATTGAATAATTAAGTATGAATTTGTAATTATACTTTCCTCAAGGCTCTCCTTAACACACTAACCCAACAATACATACATGTAGAAACATACATTGATAGGTTGAAAATCACATACATTGCACCGATGTCTCATGCAAGTAGCAAACTCACTTGTGTTATGGAATAAGAACAAACGAATGGGCCACAAATACCCAGTCCTGAGACATGTAGAAAAGTAGATTTACCTTTAACATTTTCCCTTTAGTCTATATGCCCAAGGAATAATACCCGTCCTAAGTAATAAAATGCAAAGTTAGTTAGGTTATGTTAGGTTAGGTTGGTGAGGTGTCTGGTGGCGCGATCGCCAAATCCGTTCGCCAAGCGTGGCGATTACGGCACGAGAGGCCTATGTCCAGCAGTGGACCATCAAAAGCTGCGTTATGTGCACGTTATATAAGTGTAATGTATGTCGAAAGTAACATAAGTTTTTGTCGGTGCAGCATCTAAGTAAGTGTTTAGCTGTAACAGCCTCGACCAAACGCCGCCCCGCGGCTCTTCTCGCGGTTTTGTGCTAACGTGAAACCCGCACTATTGTTTCTAAAAAGGTAATGCTAGCCTTAGTTACATCTCCATAACATACCAGCGTGAAAGTTCCGTCAAAATCGTCCAGACGTTTCAGGTGTCTGTCCGTTTGTTCCGGCTAACTCTGAGACGGCTAGACCGATTTCAACGGGACTTACACTGGCAGAAAGCTGATTTTTTGTGGCGTAACGTGATCGTAGGCTACTTCTTTATTTTAGAAACATATTCACATATTCCCTCCAATACAGAGGTAGACAGAAGTCTAGACGATTAAATCCTTCCGACCCACCTTTCACCGAAGATTTTAATAACGTGACAGGTAGCGACGAGCTTATCGTTGTTTCTTTTGGTGAAGATTTCGAATAAAGAATAAAACAGTTAAAACATGTCAGTTTCCATTTATTATAAAAATATATTACAATACAACAAAAAATTATAAGTAAATTTTAGTTCGGAAAGGACATAGTTTTAATTAGAGTTTCCAGCTCAATTTCGCTATCAATCGCATCACCGTGATCAGATCCAGGGCTCCCACCTGACCTGGTGATGCCGAGGACGTGGGGTCCGTGCAGGCGCAGCAGCTCGATACCTGGCGAGGAACGTGCAATTATCTTAACGTGTTTTTAATGTTTATATATCATTTAGAATACACTATGTCATGGTTAGAACTAGATACTGCCACATGTAACAAAGTGCGTTCTGATATATCCCGTTATTCACATCCATTCACATCTTACGAGTATATTATCTAACTGGCGTTAGAGCAGCCCAAACAAA
>JAGSMR010001201.1:0-29988 GCA_029286605.1 Sericinus montela | reverse complement strand
GGGACAATTGTCTGAACTAAATATGACCCGTGTTCAATCCCAAGGTGGCAGGCTCGTACCAATGGGTTTTCTAACATTTATGTACGAATTATATCTTTATAAATAAAAATAAATATCTTCACGCAATTCCTAATACAGGGGTAGACGGCGGTCTAGTCTAGACAATTAAGTCCCTTTGATCCACCTTCCACCGAAGATATTTTCGGGACAATGTGACAGGTGTTGAGCCTGTCGCCGTCTTTATGTCCAAGCCTACGATATGAATCGTACATGGGTTTTGAAAAAACCCGTTGGTACGAACATGCCATAGGGATCAATTTGGGTCACTCGACTCCGAAATTCCGACCACCCATCCACTCGGCTATCGTGACTTTTAAAATTATAGTTTAGAATTATATCTTTGGCTTGGATATAAAGATGACGACGGGCTCACCACCTGTCGTTATCGAAAAATATCGGAGAACAATGACTCGAGGGACAATTGTCTGAACTAAATATCTATCATATTGCTCAATCCAAGTAACTTCTAAAAGGCCATTTGTAATATGTATTAATAGTATTTAACATATAAGCCTAAAAAGAGATATTGTTTTGTCTAATTTTTCAGTGTTCACCAGCTATTGCGTTAATTAAATATTTTATAGTTTTAATAGATAATTATAAATCCATTGTTTTTTAATATTTAATTTTAATATACTAGGAGGCTATTTATAAAAACAGTATTTGTAATAAGATTTCTTATATAATAATACTATCTTAACATTGGTTTTTAAAAGGGACGTTGTTTTGAAAGATGTTCACGGTGTTCAAGTTAAACGGTCAATTATAGTTACTAGTTTTAATAGATAATTGTATATATTAATAGTGGAAACATTTAATTTAAATTAATATTCGACCTATTTATAAAAATGGTACTTTTAATAATATTTCTAATGTAAAACTATTATTTTAACATTGTAGCTTAAAAGGGATGTTGTATTGACAAACTAGCCGGGGGTTATTCCATGCTGCAACCATGTTTGATGTTAGACAACATGCAATTAAGAAACTACATTTGTTTTCATATTTTAATTAATGTTGTTAGTAGATCAATAAACATTTATTGAAGTCTAAGTTTGATTTTGATTTGTCGACCCTTGACAACAGTATTTGTGTATTTATTCATTGGAATAAGAATTTAAATTCGTCTATCGACACGAAGTCTATCTCTGGCAGGAGATAAAACAGGCGAAAGAAATTTTTATAATGTTGGAAATACAATATTAACTCTTTTCTGAACATTAGTCAGGCACGATCACCTCCAGTTCTAGGTGTCATATTAACGTATTTATTTATTTATTTGCTTGTATGTGGCATACATTGGAGAAAAGAATATAAAATTCCCATTTGAAGTTCTTAAAAATATTTACACACCTAGAAGAGTATATAGCAATTTGATTTTTTGTTGATATATATATACATATTTCTATAAAGTATATTATATTAAGTATATTATAAATTAACTAGCCAATTCTTTTAATTAATTAATGAATTCTTTACTTATTTAATTTTGTATTATTATTAATTAATATATCTTTCTTAGTCAATGATTATATACAACTGTCTGTATTAGAATGTCTCCCGCAAGATGCTGCGACGACTTGCAGAACATTGCCAGGAAGTCGACTCAGGTGCAAATGACACAGGACCTTTCTGTGTGGCGATCCTTAGGAGGCGTATGTTCCGGCAATGGAGCTTCTGTTAGACTGTTATGATGACGATGATCATGATAAAGTACATGTCCACGAGATAATGCAGTACTTTGTTAGATGAAAGGTCATTGATGAATGACAACATTTATCGATTGGTCTACCATCTTTAGATGTATGTTTCTGTTTAAGTATATTGAGATTTTGATGTTTTATACTTTTAGTATTTTATTAATGAACCTTGACTGTCATATACGCAAATTACACTCATTTTACTAACATTATCACATACACCAGTGTACATATAGATATCATAATCTCCTTACTTATTATGCGTTTTCGTGTATCTTTCAACGCTAACATTTATTAAAACAGAGATAGTAGCTACTTGTAAGATGTACAGTGAGGCAGAGTTAGAAGTTTCTGGGATTTAAACTTATAACAAATTCAAGTAGTTTCAAGATTAAAGATTGGCTATCGTGACTTTCTTGGATTGGCGTGAAGCCTCTAAATGCTCTATGTGCGTCCGGTGCACTTCGGACTGACTGTCGCAGTTCCGGGGGCTGGTGCGCGGCGGGAGGGGCCGCGCCCCACTCCCGGGACAGGCACGGCACAGCGTGGAGGAGCAGGTCTAGAAGCGGCCCCGCTAACTTGGTTGCTGGCGACCCGCCTTCGAAGCTGAGGGTTGATTTACGTATTGCATACAGTCCTCTCTGTCCGTGAGTGTCTCGAAGGCGGCGACAGGAGGGAGGAGCCCACCACCTATCTCGAAAAATACCAGATTAAAATGAGCAAACTGGTGACAAAGCGATCGACAATCCGCCTGAATGATCGCGAGAAGCCTGTAGAATCAATCCTGAAATGGACGTTCATAGGCTGTTTTTATGTATATCTCAAGCTAACCGCGTTCGTAGCACTATAACACAATGAATAGTATCACTAAATCCGGTGGAGCTCGTTCTGGCGATATCAGTATCACTTACAGGATTAGCTCATTTTGTTTAGACTCAACTCTAACACCGGTTAAGATAATATACTCGCAAAGATGTGAATGGATGTGAATAACAGGATATATCAGAGCACTTTGTTGCATGGCTGATATCTGGTTCCTAACCATGACGCCAATATTCTAAATAATATATAAACATTTTAAAACGTTAAGATAATTGCACGTTCCTCGCCAGGTATCGAGCTGCTGCATACTGCGGACCCCCGTCCTCTCGGCGTCACCAGGTCAATTAGAGACTGGATCTAGTCACGAACGATGCGATGCTATATTGAAATTGAGCTGAAACTCTAATCAAAACTATGTCCTTTCGAACTTAAAAATTTACTAATAATTTGTTGTATTGTATTTATATTTTTTTATAATAAATAGAGCAACGTATTTTAACTGTTTTATTTCTTTAACAATCTACGCAAAACAACGATAAACTCGTCGCTTTCTTCCGTTGTCCCAAAATCTTTGGTGAAGGTGGGTCGGAAGGATTTAATCGTCTAGACTTCTGTCTACCTCTGTATTGAGATATATGAATATGTTTTAAAATAAAAAGTAGCCTACGATCCCATACGCCACAAAAATCAGCTTTCTGTAGTGTTCTTAAGTCCCGTTGAAATCGGTCTAGCCGTCTCAGAGATTAGCCGGAACAAACGGACAGACACCTGAAACGTCTGGACCGTTTTGACGGAACTTTCACTGGCGGTAGCTGATGTGCTGAAGTGTAACTAAGAGAAACAGCATTATTTTAGAAACAATAATTAGGGTTTCGCGTTAACTACAAACCAGGAGAAAGAACCTGAGGGGCAGCAGCATTTAGTCGAAGGCTGTTACACAACTAAGCTTACTTACTTAGATACCCGACAAAAGCTTATGTTACTTTCGACTTATAGCACACTTATATAATAACAGCTTGCAGATAATATGATAAAATACATGTCACGAGATATTGCAATTACACTTTGTTAAAGGAAAGGTCCTTTATTGAATGACAACATTTATCGATTAGTCAACCATCTTTAGATGTATGTTTCTGTTAAATATATTGAGATTTTGAGTTTTATACTTTTTAGTTTTTTTATTATTGAATATGACCTGTCATATACAAATTACTCCTGTTTACTAACATTATCACATGCATCAGTGTTTACATATAGATATCGCAATCTCTCACTTACTTATTATGCGTTTTTCAAGTAGCATCTTTCAACATGCTTTATTAATAAAACAGAGATAAGTAGCTACTTGTAAGATGTACAGTGAGGGCAGAGTTCTACAAGTTTCTAAGTTTAAACTTATAACAAATTCAAGTGATTTCAAGATTAAAGATTGGCTATGTTGACTTGGATTGGCTTGCAGAAGGCACCTCTAAAGTACTCTATGTACGTCAGTGCACTTGGACACGTATCGCGAAGTTCCGAGGGGCTGGTGGGCGGCGGGAGGGCCGCGCCCACTCCGGGAGACAGACACAGCTGCAGCGTGGAGGAGCAGGTCACAAACTGACCCCGTAGCTTGGTTGCTAGCGACCCCTTGCTGACTGGGGTTGATAGTTTACATGTGCATACGAATCCTCTGTCCGTGAGTGTCTCGAGGCGACAGAGGAGAGCCCTACCCTACCTATCTCGAAAATACCAGATTAAAATGTACGAAACTGGTGACAAAGCGATCGCCAATCCGCCTGAATGATCGCGAGATGCTGTAGAATCAATCCTGAAAATGGACTTTCATGGGCTGTTTTTATGTATATACTCAAACTAACCGCGTTCGTAGCACTATAGCACGTGAACAGTATCACTGAAATCGGTAGAGCCCGTTCTGTGATATCAGTATCACTTACAGGGATTAAGCTCATTTTGTTGGGCTGGCTCTAACCACCGGTTATCGACAAATGTTGTCATTCAATAAATGACCTTTCATCTAACAAAGTGTAATTGCAATATCTCGTATGACATAACTTCTTTATCATGATCATCGTCATCATAGCAATTAACAGAGAAGTCTACTGCTGAACATACGCCTCTCTGAGATCGCAACATAGAAAGGTCCTGTCATTTGCCATCGACTTCCCACCGATATTTGCAGGTCGTCGCAGCATACTGCAGGAGACGATCCTAACTGAGACAGTTGTATAATCATTGACTGAAAAGATATATTAATTAATAATAATACAAAATTAAATAAGTATAGAATTCATTAATTAATTTAAAAATTCATTAGTTAATTTATAATATACTTAATATAATATACTTTATAGAAATATGTATATATATCAACAAAATCAAATTACTGCCTACTCTTTCTAGGTATTATGTAAATATTTTTAAGAACGCTGAAGTAGAATTTTATTCTTTTTCTCAATGTATGTGCATATACAAACCAAATAAATACGTCGTACATTAATATATTTTTCAGAACTGGGGTGATCGTGCCCGACTAATGTCTAGGAAAAGAGTTAATATTGTGGCTGTATTATAAAAATTTCTTTCGCCTGTTTATCTCCGCTGGGAATGGGGCTACTGTGTCGTAGGGCCAATTTGATTCTTGTTCAATGAATAAAACACACAAATACTGTTGTCAAAGGGATCAGACAATCCAAAATCAGAGCTTAGACCTTCAATAGTGTTTTGTGGAATCCATCACTAGCATTAATTGTTAAAATATATGAAACAAATGTAGTTTGCTTAATTGTATGTTGCGTCTAACATCAAACATGGTTTGCGGCGTCAATCGCTCCCGGCTGGTTGTCAGCCTGGCAGCCAATGTTAAAATAACTGTTTTTACGTGCGTGGCTACCATTTTATCGTGACAAATATTAATTTGGGTGTGTTTCTGTATTATACGGTATCAGTAAAACAGTAAACCGCAATTGACCGTTGCGAACGCAGGCGCTCTTTCAAAACAACGTCTGCTGAAGCAATGAACATAGTGACCGATATATAAAGAAATCTTATTACAAACTGCTGTTTTATAAATAACCTCAGCCGTAAAATGAAATATTAAATAGTTACTCAGTATCCATTAAAACTATGTGATAATTAACAATATGGTACTGAAAAAATTGAACACTATCTTGGAAACTTATAAGTGGTTTCCATGATAACCAGACCAGATGAATAATTAAGTGTGAATTTGTAATTATGTCTCAGGCTCTCTTAACATTAGTGTAACAATACATGCGTAGAAGCCTTGTACATTGATGGGTTGAAAATCACATACATTGCACCATTCTCATGCGTAGTAGCAAACTCACTTGTGTTATGGAATAAGAAACAACAGGCCAATTTCTGAAATACCCAGTCCGAGACATGTAGAAAAAAAGTAGATTTACTCTTTAACATTTTTCCTTTAGTCTATATTTAAACAATAATAATATTAGATGCCCCAAGGGAATAATACCCATCCTAATTACAAATGTTAGGTTGGGTTATGTTAGGTTAGGATTGCGAGGTGTCTGGTAAGTGCGATCATGATCTGCCTGCCAAGCGTGGCGATTACACGGCGCGAGGAGGCCTGCTCCGGCGATGGGACTGCAAGCTGTTATGTGTGTGTTACATAAAATTATATTGTATAAGTCGAAGTAACAAAGCACATCGGTGCAGCATCTAAGTAAGTAAGCTTGGTTGTGTAACAGCCTTCAAAATAAATACTGCCCCTGCAGCTCTTCTCGCGGTTTTATGGTAACATGAAACCCTAGTGTGTTTCTAAAGTAATGCTAGCCCTTGTTACACCTTACAACATCAGCTACCGCCAGTGAAAGTTCCGTCAAAATCGGTCCAGACGTTTCAGGTGTCTGTCCGTTTTATTCCAGCTAATCTCTGAGACGGCTAGACCGATTTCAGCGGGCCTTACACTGTGGCAGAAAAGCTGATTTCACCGTAATAACGTGGGATCGTAGGCTACTTTTATTTTAGAAACATATTCTATATGTTCACTCAATACAGGGTAGACAGAAGTCTAGACGATTAAATCCTTCAAGCCACCTTTCACCGAAGATTTTGGGACAACGTGACAGAGTAGCGACTTTGCGTCGATTTTGCGTAGATTGTTTTTGCGTAGATTGTTAAAGAAATAAAACAGTTAAAACATCTGGTTTCCATTTTATTATAAAAATATAACACAATACAACAAATTATTAGTAAATTTCTTAGTTCGGAAGGATAGTTTTTATTAGGTTTCAAGCTCAATTTCAATAATAATCATCATTTATTGACTAGATCCAGTGCTCCCAATTGGACCTGGTGACGCCGAGGACGTGGGGTCCGTGCAGTGGCAGCTCGGGCCCTGGCGAGGAACGTGCAATTATCTTAACATTTAAATGTTTATATATCATTAGAATATTAATTATGTGGTTAGGAACTAGATATCAGTTACGTAACAAAGTGCTCGATATATCCTGTATTGCATCCATTCCACATCTTTGCGGTATATTATCTTAACTGGGTATTTGGAGCTAAGCCCAAACAAAAGCTAATCCTGCAAAGTATTTTACTGATGTGGAACGGGCTCTACCGATTTCAGTGATACTATTCATTGTATTGCTAGTTGCCCGGGCTGGTTAGTTTGAGTATACATAAAAAACAGCTAAGTCATTTCTGGGTTGATTCTACAGGCATCTCCGCGATCATTCATTGGCGATCCAACTTTTGTCACCAGTTTGCACAATTTTTAAATCTGGTGCTACCGAGATAGGTAGGGTAGGTAGGGCTCTCTCTATCGCCTCTCGAGACACTCACGGACAGAGAGGATTCGTATGCATATAAATCATCGCCCCTAGCTTCCAGAGGCGGGGTCGCTGGCAACTAAGCTGCAGGGGTCAGTTTTGTGACATGCTCCTCCACGCTGTGGGGTGGGCGCTGCCTCCGCCGCACTGGCCCCAGACACCCGACAGCCGTCAGTGCACCGACATTACATGAAGTATTGGGGTGCCTTCACAGCCAATCAAAGATCACGATAGCCAATCTTTAATCTTAGGCTACTTGAAGTTGTTATAGGTTTGATCTGGCTTCAACTCCCTCTGTACATATTATAAGTACTTCTTATATATTTAATAAATGTTAATCTTGATGCAAAAACATAACAAGTATAGGAGATTTTGATATCTATATACACTGATGTGTACTTATTAATATTAGTAAAAAATAATTATATTTGCGTATATGATAGGTGTATTCTATTAATAAAATACTAAAAATATAAAACATCAAAATCTCAATATATTTAAGCAAACATACATCTAAGATAAATAGACCAATCGACAAATGTTGTCATTCAATAAATGACCTTTCATCTAACAAAATTAATTGCAATATCTCATATGACATGTACTTCTTATCATGATCATCGTCATCATAACAGTCTAACAGAAGTCTACTGCTGAACCATATCTCCTAGGATATAACATAAGAGGTCCTGTCATTTGCACCCATCGACTTTCGCAATATTTACGGGTCGTCCTCGCAGCATCTTGCAGGAGACATTCTAATACAGTTGTAATCATTGACTAAGAAGATATATTAATTAATAATAATACAAATTAATAAATTAATTTAATTTTAATTAGTTAAAGTCATTATTTATTATGTAATATAATATACTTTATAGAAATATGTATATATATCAAAATAAATTGCTATATACTCTTTCTAAATTATTGTAAATATTTTTCGAAACTAAATGGGAATTTTATATTTTCTCAATGTATGTACATATACAAACAAATAAATAAATAAATACGTTAATATGACACCTAGAACTAGAGGTGATCATTATGACTAATATCTGAAAAGAGTTAATATTATTTCCAACATTATAAAAATTTCTTTCGCCCCTGTTTATCCTGCTAGAGATAGACTCTGTGTCGATAGACGATTTAGTTCTTTATTCAATGATAAATACACAAATACTGTTGTCAAAATTCAGGACAGTCAAAATCAAACTTAGACTTCACAATAAATGTTGTTGATCCGCCACTAACAGCATTAAATTAAAATGAAAACAAATGTAGTTTCTTAATTGTATTTAGTCAACATCAAACATGGTTACTGACATCAAATAACCCCCGGCTTCAGTTTGTCAATACAACATCCCTTTTAAGCCAATGTTAAAATAATATTTTACATTGAAATATTATTAAAAGTACCATTTTATAAATGGTAAAATATTAATTTAAATTAAATGTTTCACTATTAATTTATACAATTATCCTATTAAAACTTAATGTGACTATAATTATTAGATTTAACTTGAACTACTGAACATCTTTCAAAACAAGCATCCTTTTTAAAACCAATGTTAAGATAGTATTATTATATAAAATCTTATTACAAATACTGTTTTATAAATAGCCTCAGTATAATAAAATGAAATATTAAAAACAATGGATTTATAATTATCATTAAAACTATATGAAAACATTAATTAACTTACCAATAGCTATGAACACTGAAAAAATTAAAGACAAAACAATATCTCTTTTGAAACACAGTAAAAATACCATTACGGACACATAGCCATAAATAGCCCTTAATTATTGGATTAGATAATTAAATATAAAATTTATAAAATTATGTCTCAAGAATCTCTTAACATTAATTAACCCAACTTAATACCTTACGTAGAAACATACATTGATAGGTTGAAAATCACATACACCGATGTCTCTCATGCGTAAGTAGCAAACTCACTTGTGTTGGAATAAAGAGGCAACGAATGGGCCACAATACGGTCGAGACATGTAGAAAAAATGGAATTTACTCTTTAGCATTTTCCCTTTAGTCTATATACCCCAAACAATAATATCATCATAGATGCCCCAAGGAATAATACCCGTCCTAAGTACCAAATGTTGGGTTAGGTTATATTAGGTTGAGTTGCAGGGTGTCTGGTAGTGCGTCCTTAATCTACTTGCAAGCGTGGCGATTACAGCACGCGAAGGCCCTATGTCCAGCAATGGACTACTGCAAGCTGTTATGTGTGTACTAAGTATAATGTATAAATTGATAACATAAGCATCAACATCTAAGTAAGTAAGCTTAGTTGTGTAACAGCCTTCGACTAAATGCTGCCCCCTGCGGCTCTTCTCGCGGTTTTTACCCACATGAAACCCTAGTGTGTTCTAAAATAATGCTGTACTTATTTACACCTTACAACATCGCTTTCCTGCCACTTAGTGAAGTTCGTCAAAATCGGTCGAACGTTTCAGGTGTCATCCGTTTGTTCCGGCTAATCTCTGAGACAGCTAGACCGATTTCAACGGGCCTTACACTGTGGCTTCGATTTTTATCAGCGTAACGTGGGATCGTAGGCTACTTTTATTTTAGAAACCTGTTCTATATATTCCTCCAATACAGAGGTAGACAGAAGTCTAGACGATTAAATCCTTCGACCACACCTTTCACCGAAGTTTTGGGACAACGTGACAGGTAGCGACTTTTAAATGATTTTGCATGAATTGTTTTCCGTAGATTGTTAAAGAAATAAAACAGTTAAAACATGTCAGTTTTCATTTATTATAAAATATAACACAATACAACAAATTGTTAGTAAATTTCTTGGTTCAGAAGGGATATAGTTTTAATTCGGTTTCTGACAATTTTCAATATCGCATCGCATCGTTCGTGACTAGATCGAGTACTTGAGGAATTGGACACCAAAGTGACGCCGGGACGTGGGGGTCCCGTGCAGTGGCTGTAGCTCGGATACCTGGCGAGGGGCAGTGAGTGTCTTAACGTTTTAAATGTTTATATATCATTTGAATATAATTATGTCATGGTTAGGAGCTAGATATGATTTACATAACAAAGTGCTCTGATATCCTGTTGTTCATCCATTCATCTTTGCGAGTATATTATCTTAACCGGTGTTAGGAGCTAGCCCAAACAAAATAGGCTAATCCTGCAAGTGATACTGATATCACAGAACAGGCTCTACCGATTTCAGTGATACTATTCATTGTGTTATAGTACTTCTGAACACTTGGTTAGTTTAGTATAATACATAAAAAACAGCCTATGAAGTCCATTTCAAGTTGATTCAGGCATCTTGCTTGATCATTCCAGGCGGATTAGCGATCGCTTGTCCTGGTTACACATTTAATCAATGTTTCGAGATAGGTAGGAGTAGGTAGGAGCTCTCCTCTGTGCCTCAGAGACACTCACGGACAAGAGAGGATTCATGGCATATAGATGTCGGCCTTCTATTCGAAGGTGAGTTAGCTGTAGCTAAGCTACAGGGGTCGGTTGCTGACAACTATCACGCTGCAGCTGCGCCGTCCGGGGTGGGCGCTTTCCTCCTGCTTGACTGGGGCCGTCAAGTGCAGCCATGGTATTTAGGGGTGCCTTCACAAGCCAATCCAAGAAGTCATTGGCCAATCTTAATCTTGAAACTACTTGAGTTGTTATAAGTTTAAATCCTAGAAACTTCTAACTCTTCTCCCTGTACCTTATTATAGTAGCTGCCTCTGCTAATAATATTAATGTTGAAAGATACATAATAAAATGGTGCGATATCTATATGTACTGATGGCCATGTGATAATATTCTTGGCCAAAATATAATTATAATTTGCATATGACAGGTCCTTGTTCAATAATAAAATACTAAAAAGTATAAAACATCAAAATCTCAACCTATTTAGGCAGAAACCATACATCTAAGATGAATAAAATCGACAAAATATATTCCGTAAGTATTCCTTAACAAAGTGTAATTGCAATATCTCATGTGACATGTACTTATATGATCATCATAACAGTCCTAACAGAAGTCTACTGCTGAACATACGCCTCTCCCTAAGGGATCCGCAACATAGAAAGGTCCTGTAATGTTTACCATCGACTTCACAATGTTCACAGGTCGTCACTTGCATCTTATTCATCTGAACAGTTATTATAATCATTAAGAAGATATATTAATTAATAATAATACAAAATTAAATAGTATAGAATTCATTAATTAATTTAAAAGAATTCATTAGTTAATTTATAATATATAATATAATATACTTTATAGAAATATGTATATATATCAACAAAAATCAAGTGCTATATATAACGAATTAATATAAATATTTTAGAACTGATAAATTTTATATTTTTCTCCAATGTATATACACTTTTAAATAATAAATAAATACGTTAATATGACCTAGAACCGGGGTGATCATTGCCCGACTGTGTACCGGGAAAAGAAGTTAATATTGTAGCACCAACATTATAAAAATTTCTTTCGCTTTTTATCTCCGCTAGAGATAGACTCTGTGTATCAAATGAACCGGTTCAATTCTTATTCCAATGAATAATGCGATACTACTGTTGTCCAAAGATTGAACCGTCAAAATCAAACTTAGACTTCAATAAATGTTATTGATCCATACTAACAACTTGTTAATTAAAATATGGCTCGATATGTAGTTTCTTAATTGTATGTGCGTCTAACATCAAACATGGTTGCAGCATCTGAACCTTTGACTGGTTGTCATCAACATCCCTTTTAATGTGTGTTAAAATAATATTTTGTTAAAATAATAAAAGTACCATTTTTTATAAATAGGCCAAATATTATAATTTAAAATTAAATGTTCACTATTAATTTTATACAATTATCTATTAAAACTTAGTAATCTCCTGGTGACCGTTTAAGCGAACACTGAACATCCTTTCAAAACAACGTCCCTTTTAAACCAATGTTAAGATAGTATTATTATATAAAATCTTATTAGTACTGTTTTTATAAATAGCCTCAGTATATTAAAATGAAATATTAAAAACAATGGTTTATAATTATCCATTAAAACTGGCAAGCATTAATTAACAATAAGCTATGAACACTGAAAAATTAGACAAAACAATATCTCTTTTAGAAGCATATTAAAAATACCATTCAGGACACACTTATTTATAAATATTGTAGATTACATTTAGTTTGAATAATTAGTATGAATTTGTAATTATGTCTCAAGGCTATATAACATTAATTAACCAACAATACATACGTAAAACATACATTGATAGGTTGAAAATCACATACATTGCACCGTGCTCTCATGCGTAAGTAACAAAACAACGTAGTATGGAATAAGAAACAACTTGAATGGGCCACAAATACAGTCCCGAGACATGTAGAAAAGTAGATTTACTCTTCTTGCCATTTTCCTTTGATCTATATGCCCCAAGCAATAATATCATATAGATACCCCAAGGAATAATACCGTCCTAGTACAAATGTTAGGTTGGGTTATGTTAGGTTAGGTTGCGAGGTGTCTGGTAGTGCAGTCGCCAATCTGCCTGCCAAGCGTGGCGATTACGGCACACTTGAGAGGCCTATGTCCATGATGGACTACTGCAAGCTGTTATGTGTATACGTTACATAAGTATAATATAGTGAAAGTAACATAGCTTTTTGTCAGTTATCTAAGTAAGTAAGCTTGAACAGCCTTCGACTAAATGCACCCCCTGCGGCTCTTCTCATAGTTTTGTAGGTAACATGAAACCCTAATTGTGTTCTAAATAATGCTATTGTACACACCTTACAACATCCAGCTACCGCCAGTGAAAGTTCCGTCAAAATCGGTCCAGACGTTTCCAAATTAATCTTGTCCGTTTGTTCAGCTAATCTCTGAGACAGCTAGACCGATTTCAACAGGCCTTACACTGGCGGCTAATTTTGTGGCATAACGTGGGATCGTAGGCTACTTTTGTTTTGAAACATATTCACATATATTCCTCCAATGGGGTAGACAGAAGTCTAGACGATTAAATCCTTCCGACCCACCTTTCACGAAGATTTTTGGGGACAACGTGACCCAGGTAGCGACTTTTGCGTCGATTTTGCGTGAATTGTTTTGCGTAGATTAAAGAAATAAAACAGTTAAAACATGTCAGTTTCCATTTATTATAAAATATAACACAATACAACAAATTATTAGTAAATTTCTTGAGTTCGGAAGATATATAGTTTAATTAGAGTTTCAGCTCAATTTTCAATATCGCATCGCATCGTTCGTGACTAGATCCAGTGCTCCCAATTGGACCTGGTGGGCGCCGAGGACGTGGGGTCCGTGCAGTGGCGCAGCAGCTCGGATGCCTGGCGAGGAACGTGCAATTATCTCTTAACGTTTTTAAATGTTTATATATCATTTTAGAATATTAATTATGTCATGGTTGGGAACTAGATATCAGTTACGTAACAAAGTGCTCGATATCCTGTTATTCACATCATTCCATCTTGGTATATTATCTTAACCGGTGTTGGGGCTTCAGCCCCGACGAAATGAGCTAATCCTTAGGCAATATAATGTCCACAGAGACATGAATCTACCGATTTCAGTGATACTATTCATTGTGTTATAGTGCTACGAACGCGGTTTGAGAATATATACATAAAAAACATCTATGAAGAAGTCATTTTCAGGATTGATTCTGGGCATCGCGAATGTTCTGGGCGGATTGGCGATCGCTTTGTCTTAATTTTGTTTAATCTGGTATTTTCGAGATAGGTAGAGTAGGGCTCTCCCTCTGTCGCCTCTGAGACACTCACGGACAGAGAGGATTCGTATACATGTAAATCATCAACCCCTAGCTTCGAAGGCCGGGGTCGCTAGCAACTAAGCACAGGGGTCAGTTTGTGACATGCTCCTCACGCTGCAGCTGCTTGCGTCGGGAGTGGGCTGCCCCTCCGCCGCCACCAGCCCCCAGGACACGACAGCCGTCAAGTCACCAACATAGGTATTTAGGGGTGCCTTCACAAAGTAATCCAAGAAAGTCACGATAGCCAATCTTTAATCATTCAAGTTGTTATAAGTTTAAATCCACAAAACTTCTAACTCTGCCCTCACTGTACATAATATGATAGCTACTTATATCTGTTTAATAATGTTAATGTTAGAAGATACGAAAACATAATAAAGTATGAAGTTACGATATCTATATGTACATAGTGTACGTAAATAATATTTAGTAAAAATGAGTGTAATTTTGCAATATATATGAGTCATATTCAATAATAAAATACTAAAAGTAACAAACATCAAAATCTCAATATATTTAAACAGAGAAACATACATCTAAAGATATTGGACCCCAATCACGACAAATGTTGTCATTCAATAAATGACCTTTCATCTAACAAAGTATAATTACAATATCTCATGTGACATGTACTTCTTATCCTTGATCATCGTCATCAACAGTCTAACGAAGTCTACTGCTGAACATACGCCTCTCCCTGAGGATCCTGCCTTAGAAGGTCCTGTGTCATTTGCCCATCGACTTCCTGTGTTCTGGGTCATTCTTCAACCTCTTGGGGAGACATTCTAATACAGACAGTTGTATAATCATTGACTAAGAAAATCATATTAATTAATAATATTTTAAAATTAAATAAGTATAGGAATTCATTAATTAATTTAAAATTCATTAGTTAATTTATAATATATAATATAATATACTTTATAGAAATATGTATATATATCAACAAAAAAAATCAAATTACTATATACTCTTTCTAGGTGTGTAAAAATATTTTTAAGAACTTCAAATAGAATTTTATATTCTTTTTCTCCAATGTATGTATATACAAACAAATAAATAAATAAATACGTTAATGAAGCACCTAGAACTGAGGTGATGTTGCCCGACTAATCATCTAGGAAAGAGTTATTGTATTTCCAACATTATAAAAATTTCTTTCGCCTGTTTTATCTCCAAAGAGATGAGCTCTGTATCGATAGACGAATTTAAATTCTTATTCAATGGATAATACACACACAAATACTGTTGTCAAAGTCAGACAAATCAAAATCAAACTTAGACTTCAATAAATGTTTGTGATCCATACTAACAACATTAATTAAAATATACGAAAAGCAAATACTTGTTTCTTAATTGTATGTTGCGTCTAACATCAGAAACATGGTTGCAGCATCGGAATAACCCCAGCTAGTTTGTCAATACAACATCCCTTTTAAGCCAATGTTAAAATAATATTTTTTACAATTAAAATATTAATAAAAGTACCATTTTATAAAATATTAAAATATTAATTTAAATTAAATGTTTCACTATTAATTTATACAATTATCTATTAAACTTAATGGCTATAATTGACCGTTTTAACTTGAACATAAACATCTTTCAAAACAACGTCCTTTTTGAAACCAATGTTAAGATAAATATTAATATTATATGAAATCTTATTACAAATACTATTTTATAAATAGCCTCAGTATATTAAAATGAAATATTAAAAACAATGGATTTATAATTATCCATTAAAACTATACAAACATTTAATTAACGCAATAGCTTATGAACACTGAAAAATTAGACAAAACAATATCTCTTTTTGGAAGCATGTTAAATACCATTGGACACATGGCTTTTAAATAGCCCTTAGTTACATTTGGATTGAATAATTAAAATATGAATTTGTAATTATGTCTCAAAGGCTCTCTTAACATTAATTAACCCAACAATACATACGTGAAACATACATTGATAAGAGTTGAAAATCACATACATTGCACCGATGTCTCATGCGTAAGTAGCAAACTCATGTTATGGAATAAGAAACAACGAATGGGCCACAAACTACGGTCCGAGACATGTAGAAAAGTAGATTTACTCTTTAACATTTTCCACTTTAGTCTATATGCCCCAAGCAATAATATCATCATAGATGCCCCAAGGAATACCCAATCTAAGTACAAATGTTAGGTTAGGTTATGTGGGATTGGGTTGCGAGGTGTCTGTTGGTGATCGCCAATCTGCCTGCCAAGCGTAGCGATTAAGCACGCGAGAGGCCTATGTCAGCAGTGGACTACTGCTGCAAGCTGTATGTATTGGCCGTTACATAGTATAATGTATAAGTGAAAGTAACATAAGCTTTTGTCGGTGCAGCATCTAGGCCAGTAAGCTTGAACGTGCTTAACAGCCCTTTCGACTAATGCTGCCCCCTGCAGCTCTTCTCATGATTTTGTGGTAACACGGAAACCCTAATTCTTGTTTCTAAAATAATGCTAGCCTTATTTACACACTTTAACATCATCGGTAAAGTTAATCAGAATCGGTCCAGACGTTTCAGGTGTCTGTCCGTTTGTTCAGCTAATCTACAGAGACTGGCTAGACCGATTCAACGGGCCTTACACTGTGAAAGCTGATTTTTGTGGCGTAACGTGGGATCGTAGGCTACTTTTATTTTGAAACATATTCTATATATTCTTCCAATACAGAGGTAGACAGAAGTCTGAACGTTAAATCCTTCCAACCCACCTTTTGCAATTTTGGGACAACGTGACAGGTAGCAGCTTTGCGTCGTTGCGTAGGTGTTTTGCGTGAATTGTTAAAGAAATAAAACAGTTAAAACATGTCAGTTTCCATTTATTATAAAAATATAACACAATACAACAATTGTTAGTAGTTTCTTGGACTGGAAGAAGGATTATAGTTTTGGTGGAGTTTCAGCTCAATTTCAATATCGCATCGCATCGTTCGTGACTAGATCCAGTACTCCCAATTGGACCTGGTGACGCGAGGACGTGGGGTCCGTGCAGTGGCGCAGCAGCTCGGATACCTGGCCGAGGAACGTGCAATTATCTTAACGTTTTAAATGTTTATATATCATTTTAGAATGATAATTGTATCATGGTTAGGAACTAGATATCAGTTACGTAACAAAGGGTGCTCTGATATATCCTGTTATTCACATCCATTCACATCTTTGCAGTATATGTAACCGGTGTTGTTGGGAGCTAGCCCAAACAAAATAGCTAATCCTGCAAGTGATACTGATGATATCTGGGGCAAAGAATCTACCTACCGATTTCAGTGATACTATTCATTTTGTAATTTATGAGTGCACCACCGAACGCGGTTGATTTGAGTATATACATAAAAACAGCCTATGAAAGTCCATTTCGATTGATTCTGGGCATCTCGCGTTATTGACTGGGTTGGCGATCAACTTTGTCACCAGTTTACGATTTTAATCTGGTATTTTCGAGATAGGTAGGGTAGGTAGGGCTCTCCCTCTGTCGCCTCTCAGACACTCACGGACAGAGAGGATTCATACTGTAAATCATCAGCCCCTAAGCTTCGAGGCAGGGGTCCTTCTAGCAACTAAGCTACAGGGTCAGGTTTGATATCCTTCTGGCTGTCAGGGGTATTTGGACAATCAGTCCATTATGAGTGTTAAGTGCTAAATCAAAGTGCAGATAATGATCTTTGATCTTGGGCTTCTTGCAGGATTGTTATAAGTTTGCATCCTAGAAACTTCCTATGTCTGCCCTCACTGTACACATATTATAAGTAGCTCTTATCATTTTAATAATGTCAGAAGATAAAACGCATAATAAGTATGAGATTGCGATATCTATGTACACTGATGTGCATGTGATAATGTTAGTAAAATGAGTGTAATTTGCGTATGACAGGTCATATTCAAAGCGTAAAAATACTAAAAGTATAAAACATCAAAATCTCAATATATTTAAACAGAAACATACATCTAAAGATGGTAGAATGATAAACCAAATGTTGTCATTCAATAAATGACCTTTCATCTAACAAAGTGTAATTGCAATATCTCATGTGACATGTACTTCTTATCATGATCATCACGTCATCATAACGATCTAACAAAGTCTACTGCTGAACATACACGCCTCTCCTAAGGATCGCCATGAAGGTCTAGCCATTTGCCATCGACTTCCCGCAATGTTCTGCAGGTCGTCGCAGCATCTTGCGGGAGACATTCTAATACAGACAGTTGTATAATCATTGACTAAAGAAAAGATATATTAATTAATAATAATACAAAATTAAATAAGTATAGAATTCATTAATTAATTTAAAATTGTTAGATTAATTTATAATATACTTAATATAATATTATACTTTATAGAAATATGTATATATATCAACAAAAATCAAATTGCTATATACTCTTTCTAGGTGTGTAGTATTTTTAGAACTTCAAATGGGAATTTTATATTCTTTCTCCAATGTGTACACTTCTACAAGCAAATAAATAAATAATAAATACGTTAATATGACACCTAGAACTGGGGTGATCGTGCCCGATAATGTCTAGGAAAGAGTTAATATTGTGTTTCCAACATTATAAAAATTTCTTTCGCCTGTTTATCTCCGCTAGAATGAACTCTGTCCATTAGACAATTTAAATTCTTATTCAATGAATAAATACACAAATACTGTTGTCAAAGGGTCAGACAAATCAAAATCAAACTTAGACTTCAATAAATGTTTTGTTGGTCTCCATACTAACAACATTAATTAAAATATGAAAACAAGTACAGTTTCTTAATTGTGTTGCGTCTAACACATCAAACATGGTTGCAACGTCGAATAACCCCAGCTAGTTTGTCAAGTAACATCCTTTTAAGCCAATGTTAAAATAATATTTTTGACAAAATATTATTAAAGTACCATTTTATAAATAGGCCAAATATTAATTTAAATTAAATGTTTCCACAACCATTTATACAATTATCTATTAAAAACTTAATGAAATATAATTGATAATTTACTTGAACACTGAACAACTTTCAAAACAACGTCCCTTTTTAAAACCAATGTTATGATAGTATTATTTATTATATAAAATCTTATTACAAATACTGTTTTTATAAATAGCCTCAGTATATTAAAATTAAATATTAAAAACAATGGTTACCATTATCCATTAAAACTATATAAACTTATTAATTAACGCAATAGCTATGAACACTGAAAAAATTAAACAAAAACAATATCTCTTTTTGAGGCTTATATTTAAAATACCATTGGACACATGGCCATAAAGTAACCCATAGTTACATTTGGATTGAATAATTAAGTATGAATTTGTAATTATGTCTCAAAGGCTCTCTTAACATTAATTAACCCAACAATACATGCAAAACATACATTGATAAATTGAAAATCACATACATTACCGATGTCTCATGCGCGTAAAGTAGCAAACTCACTTGTGTTATGGAATAAGAAACAACGAATGGGCCACAAATACCCAGTCCCGAGACATGTGAAAAGTAGATTTACTCTTTAGCTTTTCCCTTTAGTCTATATACTGACAATAATATCATCATAGATGCCCCAAGGAATAATACCCGTCCTAAGTACAAATGTTAGGTTAGGTTATGTTAGGTTAGGTTGCGAGGTGTCTGGTAGTGCGATCCGCCCAATCTGCCTGCCAAGCATTGGCGATTACGGCGCATGAGGCCTATGTCTGTGATGGTTCACAGCTATTATGTGTGTACGTTACATAAGTATAATAATGCTTATAAGTCGAAAGTAACATAAGCTTTTATCGGTGCAACATCTAAGTAAGTAAACAGTGGCCTGGCCTTCAAACTAAATGCCCCTCGCTCTTCTCGCAGTTTTATGGGTAACATGAGGCTTCCTAATTATTGTTTCTAAAATAATGTAGCCTTATTTACACCTTACAACATCAGCTACCTGTTGAAGTTCCGTCAAAATCGATTCAGACGTTTCAGGTGTCTGTCCGTTTGTTCCGGCTTCAATCTCTGAGACCGCTAGACCGATTTCAACGGGCCTTACACTGGCAGAAAGCTTCAATTTTTGTGGCGTAACACGTGGGATCGTAGGCTGCTTTTTATTTTAGAAACATATTCCATATTCCTCCAATACAAGGGTGAACCCAGAAGTCTAGACGATTAAATCCTTCCGACCCACCTTTCTTGAATTTTGGGACAACGACGAGTAGCGACTTTACGTCGATTTTATGGAATTGTTTTGCGTAGATTGTTAAAGAAATAAAACAGTTAAAACATGTCAGTTTCCATTTATTATATAAAATATAACACAATACAACAAATTATTAGTGAATTTCTTAGTTCGGAAAGGATATAGTTTTTAATTAGAGTTTCAGCTCAATTTCAATATCGCATCGCATCGTTCGTGAAGCTAGATCAGTGCTCCCAATTGGACCTGGTGACGCGAGGACGTGGGAATTCCGTGCAGTGGCGCAGCAGCTCGGATACCTGGCGAGGAACGATGCAATTATCTTAACATTTTTAAATGTTTATATATCATTTGGAATCAATTATGTCATGGTTAGGAACTAGATATCAGTTGCAACAAAGTGCTCTGATATCCTGTTGACACATCCATTCCATCTTTGCAGTATATTATCTTAACCAAAAGTGTTAGGAGCTAGCCCAAACAAAATGAAGGCTAATCCTGCCAAGTGATACTGATATCACAGAGACAGGCTCTACCGATTTCAGTGATACTATTCATTGTGTTTAGTGCTACGAACGCGGTTGGTTGAGTATATACATAAAAACCCTATGAAAGTCCAGCTGGGTTGATTCTACAGGCATCTCGCGATCATTCGAGCGGATTGGCGATCCTTTGTCACCAGTTGCACATTTTAATCGTGTTTTTCGAGATAGGTGAGTAGGTAGGGCTCTCCTCTGTAGCCTCTCAGAGACACTTTCACGGACAGAGAGAGGATTCGTATGCACATATAAATCATCAGCCCCTAGCTTCGAAGGCAGGGTCGCTAACCTTAAGCTACGGGGTCAGTTTGTGACATGCTCCTCCACGCTGCAGCTGCGCCGTCGGGGTGGGCGCACCCCCTCCCGCCGCGCACCAGCCCCGGAACTGCGACAGCCATCCAGTGCGCCGACATTATGAAATATTTAGAGGTGCCTTCACCGCTCAATCAAGAAAGTCGATAGCCAATCTTTAATCTTAGGCTCACTTGAGTTGTTATAAGTTTAAATCAAAACTTCGCTCTGCCTCACTGTATATTATAAGTAGCTACTTATATCTGTTTTAATAATGTTAATGTTGAAAGATACACGAAAACGCGCATAATAAGTATGAGATTGCGATATCTATATGTACTGATGTGCGTATGATAATGTTAGTAAAATGAGTGTAATTTGCCGTATATGACAGGTCATGACTCAATAATAAAATACTAAAAAGTATAAAACATCAAAATCTCCAATATATTTAAACGAAACATACATCTAAAGATGGTAGACCAATCGACAAATGTTGTCATTCAATAAATGACCTTTCATCTAACAAAGTGTAATTGCAATATCTCATGTGACATACTTCTTATCTGATCATCGTCATCATAACAGTCCTAACGAAGTCTACTGCTGAACATGCGCCTCTCTAAGGATCGCAACACTAGAAAGGTCCTGTGTCATTTGCACCCATCGACTTCCGCATTCTGCAGGTCGTCGCGGCATCTTGCAGGGGCATTCTCAACCTGAACAGTTGTACCAATCATTAAGAAAGATATATTAATTGTAATACAAAATTAAATAAATTATAGAATTCATTAATTAATTTAAAAGAATTCATTAAGTTAATTTATAATATAATATAATATACTTTATAGAAATATGTATATATATCAACAAAATCAAATTGCTATATATAACTTTCTAGGTGTGTAAATATTTTTAAGAACTGAGTAAATTTTATATTCTTTTCTCAATGTGTACATATACAAACTTCAAATAAATAAATAAATACGTTAATATGACACCTAGAACTTTGAGGTGATCATTGCCGACAATGCTCTAGGAAAAATTAATGTGTGTATTTCCAACATTATAAAAATTTCTTTCGCCTGTTTTATCTCCGCTAGAAATAGACTCTTTGTCGATGAACGAATTTAAATTCATATTCAATGAATAAATACACAAATACTGTTGTCAAGATTAAAGACAAAATTAATCAAACTTAGACTTCAATAAATGTTTATTGATCCATACTAACCAACATTAATTAAATGCTTATTCAAATGTAGTTTCTTAATTGTATGTTAATCTAACATCAAAACAGGTTTAAGCATCGAATAACCCAGCTAGTTTGTCAATACAACATCCCTTGCAAGCAATGTTAAAATAATATTTTACATTAGAAATATTATTAAAGTACCATTTTATAAATAGGCCAAATATTAATTTAAATTAAATGTTTCACTATTAATTTATACAATTATCTAATAAAACTTAGTAAACTTATAATTGACGTTAACTTAAGTTACTAGACATCTTTCAAAACAGCGTCCCCTTACGACCAATGTTAAGATAGTATTGTTATATAAGAAATCTTACCAAATACTGTTTTTATAAATAACCTCAGTATATTGAAATTAAATATTAAAACAATGGATTTATAATTATCCATTAAAACTATGTAAACATTAATTAACGCAATAACTATGAACACTGAAAATTAAGACTAACGTATCTCTTTTTTGGGCTTATATTCTAAATACCATTGGACACATATGTGCATAAATGGCATAGTTACATTTGGATTGAATAATTAAGTATGAATTTGTAATTATGTCTCAAGGCTCTCTAACGTTAATTTATTTAACAATACATGCAAACATACATTGATAGGTTGAAAATCCACCTTACATTGCACCGATGTCTCTAATGCGTAAGTAGCAAACTCACTTGTGTTGAATAAGAAACAACGAATGAATACAAATACAGTCCAGAGACATATGAAAAAATGGATTACTCTTGTTTTCCCTTTAGTCTATATGCCCCAAGCAATAATATCATCCTTAAATTTAAGGAATAATACCGTCCTAAATTGCAAATGTTAGGTTAGGTTATGTTAGGTTAGGTTGCGGGTGTGTTGGTGCGATCGCCAATCTGCCTGCCAAGCGTGGCGATTACACGGCACGCGAGAGGGCCTATGTCAACAGTGGACTGCAAGCTATTATGTGTGTACGTTACATAAGTATAATGTATAAGTCGAAAGTAACATAAGCTTTTGTCGGTGCAGCATCTAAGTAAGTAAGCTTAGTTGTGTAAGCAACCTTCAAACTAAATCTCTTGCCCCTCGCTCTTCTCACGGTTTTTTGTGAAGTCTAATTATTATTTCTAAAATAATACTAACCTTGTTTACCTTACAACATCAGCTACCGCCGGTAGTTCCGTCAAAATCGGTCCAGACGTTTCAGGTGTCTGTCCGTTTCATTCAGCTAATCTCTGAACTGTGCCAGACCGATTTCAACGGGCGCTTACACTGGCAAGCTTTAATTTTATGTATATTAACGTGGGATCGTAGGCTACTTTTATTTTAAAACATATTCCTATATATTCCTCAATACAAGAGGTAGACAAGTCTAGACGATTGAAATCCTTCATTTTCACCGAAGATTTGAGACAACGTGACAGGTAGCGACTTTGCAATCGATTTTGCGTAGATTGTTTTTGCGTAGATTGTTAAAGAAATAAAACAGTTAAAACATGTCAGATTTCCATTGTGCTAAAAATATAACACAATACAACAAATTATTAGTAAATTTCTTAGTTCGGAAAGGATATAGTTTTTAAATTGGAGTTTTCAGCTCAATTTCAATATCGCATCGCATCGTTCGTGACTGGATCCAGTGCTCCCAATTGGACCTGGTGACGCCTAGGGGACGTGGGGTCCGTGCAGTGGCGCAGCAGCTCGGATACCTGGCGAGGGCGTGCAATTATCATAACGTTTTTAAATGTTTATATATCATTAGTGTCTGGGTTGTATCTATCTAAGTCTCTCTATAAGTCAAAATGAGCTAATCCTGCAGTATTACTGATATCACCAGAACGAACTCTGCGATTTCGTGATACTATTCATTGTGTTATAGTGCTACGAACGCAGATTGGTTTAATATATACATAAAAAAACAGCCTGAAGAAATCCATTTCAGGATTGATTCTACAGGCATCTCACGATCATTCAAACTGGTTAACGTCGCTTTGTCACCAGTTGCACATTTAATCTGGTGTTTTTCGAGATAGGTAGGGTAGGTGAAATCTCCTCTGTCGCCTCTCGAGACACTCTGCAGACAGGAGAGGATTCGTATGCACATGTAAATCATCAACCCCCTGCTTCGAAGGCGGGGTCGCTAGCAACTAGCTACAGGGTGGTTTGTGACATGCTCCTCCACGCTGCAGCTGCGCCGCGTCCCGGGAGTGGGCGCTGCCCCCCCTCCGCACGCACCAGCCCCGGAACTGCGACAGCCGTCAAGTCTGCACCGACGTACGCAGAAGTGTTGGGGTGCATGCAAGCCAATCAGAAAGTCACGATAGCCAATCTTTAATCTTGGAAACTACTTGAAGTTATTTATGATTTTAAATCCTAGAAACTTCTAACTCTGCCCCTCCTCTTACATATTATAGTAGCTACTTATATCTGTTTTAATAATGTTAATGTTGAAAGATACACGAAAACGCATAATAAGTATGAAGATTGCAGTATCTATATGTACACTGATGTGCATGTGATAATATTAGTAAAAATAAGAATTATCAATTTGCGTATATGACGGTCATATTCAATATTAAAAATACTAAAAGTAAATAAAACATCAAAATCTCAATATATTTAAACAGAAACATACATCTAAAGATGGTAGACCAATCAAGCAAATGTTGTCATTCAATAAATGACCTTTCATCTAACAAAGTGTAATTCGCAATATCTCGCGTGACATGTACTTTATCATGATCATCGTCATAACAGCTCAACAGAAGTCTACTGCTGAACATACGCCTCCTATGATCGCAAACATAGAAAGGTCCTGCGTCATTTGCACTTATCGACTCCCGCACGTTCTGCAGGTCGTCGCAGCATCTTGCGGAGACATTCTAATACAGATGGTTGTATAATCATTGATCAAGAAAGATATATTACACTAATAATAATAATACAAAAATTAACAAGTATAGAATCTATTAATAATTTAAAGAATTCATTAGTTAATTTATAATATACTTAATATAATATACTTTATAGAAATATGTATATATATCAACAAAATCAAATTGTTATATACTCTTTCTAGGTGTGTAAATATTTTAAGAACTTCAAATGGGAATTTTATATTCTTTTTTTCTCCAATGTATGTACATATACAAGCAACAAATAAATAACACGTTATTATGACACCTAGAATTGAGGTGATCACCGATCAACGTCTAGAAAAGAAAGTTAATATTGTATTTCCAACATTATAAAATTTCTTTTCGCCTGTTTTATCTCCGCTAGAGATAGACTCTGTGTCGATAGACGAATTTAATTCCTTATTCCAATGAATAAATACACAAATACTAAGGTCATGGTCAGACAAATTCAAATCAAACTTAGACTTCAATAAATGTTTATTGATCCATACTAACAACATTAATTAAAATATGAAAAACAAATGTAGTTTCTTGAATTGTAAGGTTGCGTCTAACATCGAAACATGGTTGCAGCATCGAATAACCCCCGGCTAGTTTGTCAACACAACATCCCTTTTGTCATCAGTTAAAATAATATTTTACATTAGAAATATTATTGGGTGCACCATTTTATAAATAGCCAATATTAATTTCTTAAATTAAATGTTTCACTATTAATTTATACAATTATCTATTAAAACTTAGTAAACTATAATTGACCGTTTAACCGGAACACTGAACATCTTTCAAAACAACGTCCCTTTAAACCAATGTTAAGATAGTATTATTATATAAGAAATCTTACAAATACACAGTTTTTTGGTAACAGTACTAGTATATTAAAATTAAATATTAAAAACAATGGATTTATAATTATCCATTAAAACTATGTAAACATTAATTAACGAAGAAGCAGAACACGAAAAATTAGACAAAACAATATCTCTTTTAGGCTTATGTTAAAATACCATTAGACACATGGCCAAATGGCCTTAGTTATATTTGATTGAATAATTATATGAATTTGTAATTATGTCTCTCAAGGTTTCTTAACACACTAACCAACAATACATACGTAGAAACACACATGATAGGTTGAAAATCACATACATTGCACTGATGTCTCATGCGTAAGGAAACTCACGGTAAGTAACAAGAAACAACGAATGGGCCACAAATACCCAGTCCTGAGACATAGAAAAAGTAGATTTACTCTTTAACATTTTCCCTTTAGTCTATATGCCCTAAGCAATAATATCATCATAGATGCCCCAAGGAATAATAATTGTCCTAAGTGGGTCAAATGTTAGGTTAGGTTATGTTAGGTTAGGTTGCGAGGTGTCTGGCAGGCGATCGCCAATCTGCCTGCCAAGCGTGGCGATTACGGCACGCGAGAGGCCTACGTCCAGCAGGACTACTGCAAGCTGTTATGTGCAGGTCATGGCGCGTAAATGTATAAGTCGAAAGCAATATAAGCTTCTTGTCGGTGCAGCATCTAAGCAAGTAAGCTTTAGTTGTGTAACAGCCTTCGACTAAATGCTGCCCCTGCGGCTCTTCTCGGTTTTGTAGGTAACGCGAAACCCCACTATTGTTTCAGAATGCTAGCCTTATTTACACCTTTACAACATCGAAGCCATCGCCAGTGAAAGTTCCACAAATCGGTCCAGACGTTTCAGGTGTCTGTCCGTTTGTTCCGGCTAATCTCTGAGACGCACAGAATGATTTCGCCCACCGGCAGAAAGCTGATTTTGTGGCGTAACGTGGGATCGTAGGTTACTTTTTTATTTTAGAAACATATCTGGCATATATTCCTCCAATACAGAGGTAGACAGTAGTTCATTGATTAAATCCTTCCGACCCACCTTTCACCGAAGATTTTGGACAACGTGACAGGTAGCGACTTTTGCGTCGATTTTGGTGTAGATTGTTTTGCGTAGATTACAAAGAAATAAAACAGTTAAAACATGTCAAGCTTCCAGCTTATTATAAAAGAGCAACACAATACAACAAATATTAGTAAATTTTAGTTCGAAAGGATATAGTTTTAATTAGAGTTTCAGCTCAATCAATATCGCATCGCATCGTTCGTGACTAGATCCATGTCTCCCACTGACCTGGTGACGCTGAGGACGTGGGGGTCCCAGTGGCGCAGCAGCTCGATGAATTTGGCGAGAGGAACGCAATTATCTTAACGTTTAAATGTTTATATATCATTTAGAATATTAATTATGTCATGGTTAGGAACTAGATATCAGTTACGTAAACAGTGCCTTGATATATTATTCACATCCATTCACATCTTTGCGAGTATATTATCCAACTGGTGTTAGGAGCCAGCCCAAACAAATGAGCTAATCCTGCAGGATACTGATATCACAGAACGGGCTTCCCCACTGATTTCAGTGATACTATTCATTGTGTTATAGTGCTACGAACGCGGTTAGTTTGAGTATATACATAAAAACAGCCTATGAAAGTCCATTTCAGGATTGATTCTACAGGTATTACGCGATCATTCAGGCGGATTGGCGATCGCTTTGTCACCAGTTTGCAGATTTTAATCTGGCATTTTCGATAGGTAGGGTAGGTAGGGCTCTCTCTCTCTGTCACCTCTCGAGACACTCTACGGACAGAGGATTCGGTATGCACAGGAAATCATCAAACCCCTAGCTTCGAAGGCGGGTCGCTAGCAACCAAGCCACGGGGTCAGTTTGTGACATGCTCCCTCCACGCTGCAGCTGCGCTCGTCCCGGGAGTGGGCGCGCCCCCTCCCGCCGCGCACCAGCCCCGGAACTATACAGTCCAAGTGCACCGACGTACATAGAGTATTTAGAGGTGCCTTCACAAGCCAATCCAAGTAGTCACGATAGCCAATCTTTAATCTTGAAACTATTTGAAGTTGTTATAAGTTTAAATCCTAGAAACTTAACCTGCCTCCTCACTGTACATATTATAAGTAGCTACTTATATCTGTTTTAATAATGTTAATGTTGAAAGATACACGAAAAACGGCTAATAAGTATGAGATTAGCATATCTATGTACATCAATGTGCATGTGATAATGTTAGTAAATGAGTGTAATTCTGCGTATATGACAGGTCATATTCAATAATAAAATACTAAAAAGCATAAAACATCAAAAATCTCAATATATTTAAACAGAAACATACATCTAAAGATGGTAGATCAATCGACAAATGTTGTCATTCAATAAATGACCTTTCATCTAAATAAAAGTGTAATTGCAATATCCGCGTGACATGTACTTCTTATCATGATCATCGTCATCATAACAGTCTAACAGAAGTTCATCATGAACACAATGCCTCCTGAAGTGATCGCCACATAGAAAGGTCCTGTGCTTGCACTATCGACCTCCCGCAATGTTCTGGCATGTCGCAGCATCTTGGCAGGGAGACATTTAATACAGACAGTTGTATAATCATTGACTAAGAAAGATATATTAATTAATAGGCTAATACAAAATTAAATAAGTATAGAATTATTAATTAATTTAAAGAATTCATTAGTTAATTTATAATATACTTAATAGTAATATACTTTATAGAAATATGTATATATCAACAAAAATCAATTGTTATATATACTCTTTCTAGGTGTGTAAATATTTTTAAGAACTTCAAATGGGAATTTTATATTCTTTTCTCCAATGTATGTACATATACAAGCAAATAAATAACAATATTGCTAATATGACACCTAGAACTGAGGGGTGATCGTGCCCGACTAATGTCTAGAAAAGTAGAAAGTTAATATTGTATTCCCAACATTATAAAAATTTCTTTCGCCTGTTTTATCTCCGCTAGAGATAGACTCTGTGTCGATAGACGAATTTAAATTTAATTCCAATGAATAAATACACAAATATTGTTGTCAAGGGTCAGACAAATCAAAATCAAATTTAGATTTCAATAATGTTTATTGATCCATACTAACAACATTAATTAAAATATGAAAATGGTAGTTTAATTGTATGTTGCGTCTAACACTTCAAAACATGGTTGCAGCATCGAATAACCTCGGCTATTTGTCATCATAATCCCTTTTAAGCCAATTAAAATAATATTTTTACATTAGAAATATTATTAAAAGTACCATTTTTTATAACAGCCAAATATTAACGAATTAAATGTTTCACTATTAATTTATACAATTATCTATTAAAACTTAGTAAACTATAATTGACCGTTTAACTTGAACACTGAACATCTTTCAAAACAACGTCCCTTTTAAAACCAATGTTAAGATAGTATTATTATATAAAGAAACTATTACAAATACAGTTTTTATAAATAGCCTCAGCATATATTAAAATTAAATATTAAAAACAATGGATTTATAATTATCCATTAAAACTCATAAACATTAATAACGCAATAGCTATGAACACTGAAAAATTAGACAAAACAATATCTTTTTTAGGCTTATGTTAAAAAATAATTATTGACACATGGCCATAAATTTGGCCTTAGTTACATTTGATTGAATAATGGCATGAATTTGTAATTATGTCTCAAGGCTCTCTTAACATTAATTAACCC